>CAUYPK010074080.1:0-10851 GCA_963574355.1 Loris lydekkerianus
TGCAAGGTATTGCAAGAGCAAGAAATTCTAAAGCAGCTTTTCCCTAGAATATGTCCATTTCATCCCAAGAAAACTAAATACATGTACTTCTCATAAGTCCACGGAACATACTCCAAAATCGATCACATCTTAGGTCACAAGTCTAACCTCAGTAAATTTAAAGAAATAGAAATTATTCCTTGCATCTTTTCAGACCACCAAGGAATAAAAGTTGAACTCAGTAACAATAGGAATCTGCATACTCATACAAAAACATGGAAGTTAAATAACCTTATGCTGAATGATAGTTGGGTCAGAGATGAGATTAAGAAAGAAGGAACAAAAAAAAAAAAAAAAAAAAAGAAGGAAATTGCCAAATTTTTGGAACAAAACGATAATGAAGACATGAATTATCAGAACCTCTGGGATACTGCAAAGGCAGTCCTAGGAGGGAAATTTACAGCACTGCAAGCCTTCCTCAAGAGAATGGAAAGAGAGGAAGTTAACAACTTAATGGGACATCTCAAGCAACAGGAAAAGGAAGAACATTCCAACCCCAAACCCAGTAGAAGAAACGAAATAACCAAAATCAGAGCAGAATTAAATGAAATTGAAAACAAAAGAATTACACAACAGATCAATAAATCCAAAAGTTGGTTTTTTGAAAAGGTCAATAAAATAAATAAACCTTTGGCTAACCTAACCAGGAAAAAAGAGTAAAATCTAATCTCATCAGTCAGAAACAACAAAGACGAAATAACAACAGATTCCTCAGAAATTCAAAAAATCCTTAATATTACAAGAAACTTTATTGTCAGAAATATGAAAATCTGAAGGAAATTGGCCAATACTTGAAAGCACATCACCTTCCAAGACTTAGCAAGAATCAAGTGGAAATGTTGAACAGGCCAATATCAAGTTCTGAAATAGCATCAACCATACAAAACCTCCCTAAAAAGAAAAGCCTGGGACCAGATGGCTTCACGTCAGAATTCTACCAAACCTTTAAAGAGGAATTAGTACCTGTATTACTCAACCTGTTCCAAAATGTAGAAAAAGAAGAAAGTCTACCCAACACGTTCTATGAAGCAAACATCACCCTGATCCCCAATCCAGGAAAAGACCCAACAAGAAAAGAAAATTATAGACCAATATTACTAATGATTGCAGTATAGATGCAAAAATATTCAACAAGATCCTAACAAACAATCCAGCAACACATCAAACAAATTATACATCATGACCAAGTCGGTTTTATCCCAGGGTCTCAAGGAGACTTCATTTCATATGACACTTCCTAAAATACAATGGCAGCTGCGATCCAGAGAATACATTCTGAGAAAGATAGTAAGCACGTCACAAATGATCGTGTATGCCTAAGCAACAGGACATCAGGGTCTCATGTCCTACAAGTCCAGCCTTTACATCGAGGCCTCGCGTCCTGCACGTCCAGCCCTTACATCACGGCTTCGTGTCCTGCACGTCCAGCCTTTACATCAAGGCCTCACATCCTACAAGTCCAGCCTTTACATCATGGCCTTACATCCTGCATGTCCAGCCCTTACATCACAGCTTCGTGTCCTGCACGTCCAGCCTTTCACTACCCTTGACCAGTGAGGGAGGATGCCCAGCTCATGTTGCGCAGGGTCCTCACCCGGGCAGGTGAGTTTGAGTCTCTGATTATCCTGACTCTCATCCCTCTCCTCCTTTCATTCCACGCAGGATTCAACCATTTGCTTTGTCTTCTCAAGTCTTCTTCTTTGCCTCTCAGGAAATGTATCCTTACATTACCCTCAAGACACCCTGTGCCCAGGGGACTCCCCACCCCCCATCCCCGTTGGAGGTGGCAGGGTAACCAGGTGTGTCCTCCTGCCTCCCACCTCTACCTGCCAAAACCCAGACTCCCAGACTGACCTGGAAGCACAGAACTTGGCAGAAGCTTTGTTTTTTTTAACCCAACATAGAACAGCCTGATCACCTGAGCATTTTGATGGTGGGTTACCCCACTAGCAGTTTCTTATGTTGACCAGGCTAACCTCTAACAGAGAAGAATGGAATGGTCCATTCCATCTACAGTTATTACCAGTGGGCTGTTTTTTCATTCATTCATTCATTTTAGGACAGAGTATCACTCATTCTGTCATCCTGGTTAGAGTACCATGGTTAGAGTACCATGGTTAGAGTACCATGGCATTGTCACAGCTCACAGCAACCTCACACTCTTAAGCTCAAGCAATCCTCTTGCCTCAGCCTCCGGAGTAGCTGAGACTACAGGTGCCCTCCACAATGCCTGGGCCAATTTTTCTATTTTTAGTAGAGATGGGGTCTTGCTTTTCCTCAGGCTGGTTCTGAACCCCTGAGCTCCAGTGATCCACTTGTCTTGGCCTCCTAGCGTGCCGGGATCACAGGGTGAGCCACCGTGCCCAGCCTACTAGGCTTTTATGGTACAATAAAATAACTTATGACTTCAAAATTAACTAAAGAATGAAACTGTTCCACCAAACCAAGTAACAAATCTCAATGGTTTTTGTTGGTGGTGATGTTGTTAGTGCACGTCTGGCTTAGAATACCCAGCAACAAACAAGCTCGTGTGAAATGTCACAACACACAGGCTCACACGTCATATATAGCAAATTAAAATGGTAAGAATGAGCCCAGCTGTATAATTCCAAAAATTAGTGAAGGCAGAATTTCATTATCTACAATAAAGAACATTACCTCTTGTTTTTAACCCAGGGTTTCTTCTTTCAAATTCATTTATAAAGTTCATTAAGAAAAAAACATAATTTAAACTTGTAGTTAATAAACTAAAAACTATTTAAGAAAATCTTACTTTTTAACTTGATAAGAGAAATTTGACTTAAAAAAAAAAAAACTGTTGGCTGCAAGCAGGGAAAAGGAGAGATGACTGCACACCCTCACCGTTTTACTGTCAGAGGGTTCAGTTACTCAAGCTCAGCTGGGCTTAGAAAATATTAAATGGGAAATTCCAGAAACAGTTCATAAATTTTTAATTGGCACACTGATCTGATCAGTGTGATGACACCTCACACTGGTCCTCTCCACTGTGCCTGGGACGTAACGGACCCTTTGTCCAGCTCATGCCGGTCGGTCTCTTGGTGTCCAGCTTGGTTATTCAATCTGCTGTCCTTGGACTGCAGTGCTCAGGAGAAGTAACTCTTACTTTATTTAAATACAGCCTCAAAGTGCCAGAGCAGTGATGGTGGCAATTCAGATATGCCAAGGAGAAGCAGGAAAGTGCTTTATCTAAGTGAAAAGGTGAACATTCTTGACTTAGAAAAGAAAAAAACTGTATGCCGAGATTTCTAAGATCCATGTGGACAACGAACCTTCTGTGAAGTTGTGGGAAGTGAAAAGGGATGCAAGCCATGGTGCTGCTGCACCCCAACCTGGAAAGTCACGGCCACGGCCACGCACCTCACTCCATCTCCCCAGGCTGGCAGTTCAGCGCCTTGCGGCATCACCAGAAGTATGTGAGTCTCGCACAGTAAGACGCAGTGGGACAGAGAGACCACATCCCCGGAGCTCTGAGTAGAATATATTGTCAAAGTTGTTCTACTCTATTAACATAGTTGCTAATTCCCGACTGTGCCTCATTTTAAATTAAACTTTATCATAAGTCTGTGTGTACAGGAAAGACAGTGTGTGTAGGATTCAGCACTATTTATGGTTTCAGGCGTCCTCTGGGGACCACAGAACATATCCCCCTCAGATAAAGGGAAGATGCAAGGTTTGACTATTTCAATGATACACACATTTTCTTTTCCTTGGAATTTTCTTTTCCTTGGAATTTCCTTGGAAATGGATACACACATTTTCTTTTCCTTGGAATTTCAGCTTTTACTTTTGTCTTATAGGTATATCTTTAAAGTACACCTTCACTTATAAAGTGCCCTGTCTTAAAGCCGTCAGTGGTGTTATACACACAAGGCACTGAAATCCAAACTGTTGAGCAAGGCAGGACTGTGTGGCCTGGCATTAACATCCGTCTCATTTGTCGTAACTTTCCAAGCACCACTCCCTGCCGGGACCTAGTCCCTGCACCATGTTGAATGTCTTTCTGAGACTGTCATTTGTCAGATTACAAAGATTTGTTATTCTTTCTCCAAGCCTATGCAGGCTTTTCCACAGTGGGGCTGTGTAGGTCTTACGCAGGCCCTAAATAAGCATTTACTAATATGGACGTATAGTAAGTAAAACCTCAAATGAAGATTACCATTCAGCTCAACTTTGTAAGAAAGATTGTTTTCTAAGAACAACGACTGGGTTTAAACACTTGAAATAAAGTATAAGTCCCCCTTGTCCACTCAGGGAAAAGATACCAACTCTATTTTTCGTAAGCAAAAATTTCTTTTCTTTAAAGAAATAGCATTGCACAGTGGCTAAAGGACTGGACTGGGAGCCGGGTCACCTCAGTACACACCTTGCCCTTTTCATTTACCACCTGTGTGACCTCAGCTAAGTTATTTAACTTCTCTCTACCTTAGTTACACCATCTGTAAAGACTGAATGGCACTCATCTAAAGGGCTGTTGTGAACATTAAATAAGCCGACTTGTTTAAAGCCCTGGGGACACACCTGTCACCAGAAGGCTGGGTCTGTGAGCCGACTACATCATCCTCGTTCTCCACAGTCAACATGTTCCTGTTGGTCATTGACCACACTGTATGGAATAGAATAGCCATGGATGGTGTGCTCTTCCTGCTCTGAGGTTATTTATCTTCCAGATCAGGCAGTTTTCATGCAGTCTTTTATAATAAAAAATGTTCCTTAAATTTGCTAGCACTGGCCAGCCATGCCAAGCATACCTAAAATCCCATGTCAGTAAAAACCCTTCAAAACTTCTATTTTCAGATCAACATCAAGACCTTCTGCACAGAGCCCCTTTCTTGGGCACTCTGGGTGATGTCCGACAGCCCATCCTTCACTTTGCTCATGGGGAGCCTGTCCCTCCCCCCCTGTGACACCGGCTGCCATTCCTGACAACCTGCCGTACTCTGTGTCAGGCTGCATAGCAGAGAATGCAGTGACACCTGCCTTACTCTGGACTCGCTGGAACCCTGCAGGGGTCACAGGCTCTCATGCCAAGGGTCTTTACATGACAAAAATAACACTGGATTTAACACCGTCGCCTCATGCTAAGTAAGAACATGTATTAATTTAGCTCCAAAACACAAACTGAGTATCCCTCATGCAAAATGCTTGGATGCTTTTTTGGATTTTGGAATTTTTGCAGACAGATAATAAGATGTCTTGGGAACGAGACCCAGGTCTGAACACCAAATTCATTTATATACTATATGCACCTTATACACACAGACAGAAAGTAATTTTGTATAGTATTTGAGGGTCATACAATGTTTAAATGATTTGGCGCATGTAACAAAACTTGTATGCTTTGAGCCCCAAGCAAGTAGACTGGCCCATCCATGGGAACAACCTAAATCTATATGTGCTGCCCTGCACAGGGACCATCTTACACTTACACATACTTAACAAGTAGAAAATGTGGATATTATTAATATAGTGAAAAAATAATGTGCTCAGGGTAACCCATGGCGTCCTGTCAACATTCAGAAAGTGTTGGGCTTTGCAGCCTCCGTGACCCCAGCTCCCTCCTGCCCAGTCACTCATCCTGTGCAAACTGCACCAAGTTTCAACATCGCCCTCTCCTAACGCTCGCTGAGGACTCAGGATTCTAAGCACGTTCAATTAATGATTTTTTTAATTTTTTTTTTCAAATTAAATCTCCTTCTCATACTAATTTCATTATAATTCAATTAAAGTAAGCTATCGCGTTTTCTTAGCATGATTTGCTCTTTATAAACCCCCTGCCATTTTCTTCCCATTTTCATTGTTTCAATAGGCCAACTGCTGAAAAGAAGCTGTGGAGAAAGAGAAAATGTTTTCTAAACTTCCCATATTCATTTGCTAGAACACCGTAACAAATTACCGCAGACGGAGGGGCTGAAGCAACGGACACCGTCTCGCAGTTCCGGAGGTTGAGCCGGGGGCAGCAGGGTTGGCGCCTTCTGAGAAACATGAGGGGGAATCTCTCCCGTCCCAGCCGGCCTCCTCTCCCGTCCCCACCGGCCTCCTCTCCCGTCCCCACCAGCCTCCTCTCCCGTCCCCACCGGCCTCCTCTCCTGTCCCCACCAGCCTCCTCTCCCGTCCCCACCGGCCTCCTCTCCCGTCCCCACCGGCCTCCTCTCCCGTCCCCACCGGCCTCCTCTCCCGTCCCCACCAGCCTCCTCTTCTGTCCCTGCCGGCCTCCCTCTGCCCAAATTTTCCCTTTTATTATTATTATTATTATTACTACTTAGAGACAGAGTCTCACTTTGTTACCCCTGTAAAGTGCTGTGAGGTCACAGCTCAGAGCAACCTCAAACCATTGGGCTCAAGCGATTCTCTTGTCTCAGCCTCCCAAGGAGCTGGGACTACCAGCGCCCACCCAGCTATATTTAGAGATGGGGTCTTTCTCTTGCTCATGCTGGTCTCAAACCCATGAGCTCAGGTGATCCACCTGCCTCGGCTTCCCACAGTGCAAGGATTACAGGTGTGACAAATTTTTCCATTTTATAAGGACAGAGGTCATATTGGATTTGGTGCATACCTCACTTCAGTATGACCTCATCTTGACTACACCTGCGACCACCCTATATCCAGATAAAGTCATGTTCTGAGGTGCCGGGGGTTAGCACTTCAACCTAGGAATTGTGAGGGAACACGAGTCAGCTCACACGTAACACTTTGGAGCTAGAAATGCTCTCAGAGACGTGCCACGTCAGGAAAATCATTTGGTCTGACATCCGATCCTCACAGAACAGTCACGCAGAACACCCATCAGACCACTGGGCTTGAACTTCCTGACAGGCTCAAAGTCACAGCTGGGACCCAACCCCCAAAGTCGGCCCAGATTTCCCACCTGAGAAGTGACGCAGCAGCAGCACCTTCTCTCCCCTGGAACTCTTCTACAGTTCTCAGAGAATTTGCAGTTAAAACAAGAAGTAATGCTCAGAAAAAGCTTTCCAGCTTGTAAGTCATCTGTGTTATTTTATACGATTCTCACAAATAACGATACGGCAGGTAGAAATTTATGTTGGATATTGTTACAAAGACCTCCTAGATCAGAAGTTCAGCTCGAAGGCTCTGGAGCCTGAACCTGCAGATCTGGATCTCAGATCCCACGCTTCCTAACTGTCACACCTTGGACCAATTTGTACACCTCAGGTGGCCAAAACTGGGGGGCGTCAGAACGTTCACCTCATAGACTAGTTGTAAAGATAGGTAACTTAATACAAGCAAATTGTTTAGAATATCATCTGGCACAGGGTGAGTGCTCAGAAAACTAGAGCTATTGTGTCACTAATGATAACAGTGAAGCTACATATATAAAACGACTTCTCCAAGATGAAGCAAAGATAATGCAGGTGGCCACTGGTAAGACCCAGCCTCAACCCCGGAACTCCGGAGGACACCTGTGTCACCAGATAGCATTCCAGCAACATGTCATTTTAATGGGCATCAATACCTCACTTTTAAGTAAGGCGAGCCACTTAGGCAGCGGTTCTCAACCTGTGGGTCATGACCCACGGGAACTATATTAAAGGGTCGCAGCATTAGGAAGGTTGAGAACCACTGCACTTGGGGCTTCTGCCGTAGGCGTGAGAGCAGAGTGCCAGCTATTTCTGGGTTACACTCAAGACACCCCAATTCCAGGACTGCCTGCTCAGAGAGCTAGACGCGGCAAAGCCCTTGCAAAATCCCATCAGTTAGCTGCCTCTACATAGGGTTATGGAGTACCCGGTCTGGGTAGACCAAGAAAACCTAAGGAACTGCCACCCTAGACCTTTACAAAAGTCATTTTTTTTTTTTTTCCCATGCCCCACACATATCTCTTATTGCACTCAAGGGAGCTACTAATGTCAACATTGTTATTATTCTTTGAACTTGGTATACTATTTCTTGTTTCTGGGCAATATGCTATTCTCTTTCTGAATAACTCTATATTATTGTTCTGTTTATCTTTGGGAACTAGTTGTATTTTGTACTTTCAAATCTTTGAGAAACCATCCCTCAGCCCCTGTGTGACACAAACGGGCCATCTCTTGTTCCCTGTAGGACAGGCACCACTCTCCATCATGGCACTTGCCAGCTATGGTCTCTATTTCCCAACATGCCAAGGATGCCTACTGGTTTTGGCACTTGCAGTGCCTAGCACACAGTTTGGTGTGTAAATATTTAATGACTAATTGGAAAACAGATAGAAGACTGACTGAAAGAAACAAAAGGATCTGAGGTCTCAGCATCCAACCAGTAGGTGATTATTCAGCTCAACTTCTGACCAGAGAAAAGGCCGACTGGGTGACTCATGTGAAGAGGGGTGGCTTGGGGTGGGGTATTAATCAGTTAATGAAGCTCCACGTTGTTCTTCCTGGATCCATAAAATGAAATAAGATAGATAATTCCACCACCAGCTATCTAGCCTGATTTGCATATGTTCAAATCTTCAAAGAATTTCTTTTGATTCCTTTAATCAATAGCTATTTTAGAAAGCTCTTCATTGCTTCCTAATTGTCCAAATTCATTTTCTTCATTTTTACTTATTAGAGGCAGATTTTTCAAATGAGTTAAGTAGATCAGCAATTTTAGAATCATTATTAACTTCAAGTACTTCTCTCAATTATCAGCGTGTCCCTGCCCTCTCTAGGATTGGAGTCTTTTCTCCATTTTTTTTAAAGACCAGCTGGTTTATTCTAGACTTTTTTTTATATATATATACTTCGAGTAAATTCAACTTTACCCTGTACTGAGAGCAATCCATGTCTGCAGTCAACCTAGTCCTAAATACTTATTCATCACATTCCTGGATTTGGAAGAAGATGCAGTGATTCCCTGTTATGTTACCCTGTCCAAAAATATGTACATAATTTGGATTCCAGCTAGATCATGGTCCATCACAATCAAATAACTTGCTAAAGCCATTATCATAATCTACAAAACATCTTAAAAACATTAACTATTTTGAACTTTAACCATATTGAAATTAAGCACACATATTCACTGACCCCCTCCCCCCCCACACACACACACAAACACACAAAACAATTCCAGTGCAGGAAATTTATCCCACAACATTTAAAACACCACATTATTGTAGCATTGATTGTTGTGCAAAAAGATCAAAACAAAATCAATGTCCATCACTAAATTGGTGGTCAAAAATTCGTGGTTCCTGGATGTCGTGGACCGTCACACCTCTGTTTGTACACACAAAAGGGTACGCAGCAGGTTAATATTGGGGAAAGAAGTTAACAGGAAGAGGAGAGAAGATAAGGAAAGGTGAAGGGGGGGACAACATGGGTATGAAACAGCACACGGAACGTGATCTCATTTACGTAAAATTTCATGCATGTGAATGTAATTATACAAGGAAGACCACCATGTTTATCTCAAGGCAATAGGACTGTACGCTTTTTTGCTTTTTATTGAATAATGGGTTTTTTTAATAATTTGAAACTTTTTCATTTAAATTATTCATCTATCAGAACTCAAATCCAGCCACTGATGAAGAACCAGCTAACAGACAGTGTCAAGACCCTGTAATCGGCCTGCTGGACAGACTGCGTGTCCTGACGATATATTCTTTTTAAAAACAGTCTTTGCTGATTTTAATTTTTAATCTTCTTTCAAGACCTAACTAGTGTCATTTCTTAATTGGGGTCCCCATTTGTTTCCTAAACATTTGAATGATATCTTAGGCAGTTTTCATAATCCTTTCATAGAACTCTGTGGATGAAATGTAGCACCATGTAGGAGTGTCTGAATCCCGGCTGCAGGTGCGTGACCCTCAGGGCTTATCATTTTTTTTTTTTTGGCAATTCAACAGTTCTACAGTAGAAGAGAAAAACGTCAAAAATCTAAAGGTGAACTCATTTGGACAACAACATATTGAAGAATGCAGTGCAGGTTACTGAAAGCCACTGTGTGTGGTTGATCTCCCAAAGCTTCTAGAACTTCAGGGTGTCAAACATACTTGTAGAAAAGATGGATTGATTCTTCCTATATTTAAATGATCCAGCATTTTTACCAAAACAAAATGAGATATACCAAGAAAGTTGATTTTCATAAAGTACTTTCACTACATTTGTAAATAAAAGTTATTAAAAATCAGAATAATAAAAATATTCAAGTACTGGCATAGAAAATAAAGAATAAATTAACCCCTGTATAATTCCTAAGCCATTATCATAACCAAATGTCTCTTTAATTTCCTTTGCCCTCTGGGACTTTGTTTTACAAGATTTGCTCTATCAAAACAAATACACTTAGAAAGCAGTAATTGAGTTTTAAATATTCTTAATGGATGAATGACATCTGTGATTGCCCTTCATAACCTGATCCAGATTAGGAAACCAGGGTAGCACATGTAGCTGAAATAATTTATTTAGAGGAAAACCATTTGTTCCCATGGATCATTGTATAATTTCTGTTAGCTTCTTGAAAATAATGAAAACACCCTACACCTCAAAGCATCCACTGACCTGTTTCAAAATCAGTGTTCCCTAATCAAAAAATAAATGCGAATTTAAAAGCAGCTTTATTTTAACTAACAATATTCTTCTTAGCAATGTATCTCAAGAATGGAAGAAAAAGTATCCAATGTACTCAGCCCTACTATGCAGCTAATTTATAGCTTTCAAATGAAGGCTATAATCCAACTATAGCACGAGACTATGGGGAAAGGGCCAAGGAAGGGGAAGGGAGGGGGGAGGTTAGGGTGGAGGGAGGGTAATGGGTGGGGCCACACCTATGGTGCATCTTAGAATGGGTACAGGTGAAACTTACTAA
>CAUYPK010074083.1:0-10085 GCA_963574355.1 Loris lydekkerianus
TTTCTGACATCTCAGCTATTTGTTTGTGCATGGGGTCTTGTGCTGTTTCTGCCCCATTGATCCTTGGGGGAGTTGATCTACTCTGATTATTCATATTGCCAGAGTTTTTCTGTTGATTTTGCCTCATGATTGCTTTTCACCATTGCTTCTGGCCGTCCTCAGAGTTGGGGAGGTGTCTCTCCAAGATTAGATCCCAGTGGGATCACTCTATTGTTGCTGGATCTTTGTAGGGAGTGACCCTGTGTAGTTCCTCTGGGGCTGCTCTAGCTAGGGAGTTCTGGTTGTGACACACCCAGATCCAGCAACAGGGCTGGTGGTGGTGCACACATTTCTGCTAGTGCCTGGTGCCAAGTGTCTTTGGCACAGAGAGCCCAAGGCTTCAGCAGTCTCTGGCCAGGAGAATGGCTGGGGGGGGGGGGGGGCGCCACCAGAGGGCACACAGCTACCATAGTCCCTGGCCAGATGAACAGGCTAGTGTGGAGGCTGGGAGGACGCAGGGTTGTGCCGCGTTTCTGGTCAGGGAATGCAGAGGCCCAGTGGGTGCAGGTCACTGGTTGGGGGTCACTGCACAGCTCTTATGGAGGTCTGGGCGGCACCAATCCCAGGTGTTTGAGGTTGCTATGAGCTGTAATGTCAGGGGACTCTACCCAGGGCAACAGCCCAAGGCTCCAGTGTGCCAAAACCATCTCACTCTGCCCCTAAGGATTAAAGCTGTAATGCAGCTCAGTCCCTGCCTTTAGGCTGCTCAGTCACTAGGTTACTTTGTCCTGATGGATCCTTGCTCTGGGACCCTGAGGACAGAGCTTGCCTGGGCAGTTCTTTCACAATGGCTTCCTGTGGCTCAGTCCACAGCAGCCTTTAAGTGGAATTATAATGGGAGATACTGGGCGATCTGCAGGCTCATCCTCCGCCACTGTGTCTTCCCGCAAAGCCTCCGTGGGTCTCTCAGGTTCCTCACAGTGCCCCACAGCCCTGCGTCCCCACCATCTTCCTCTCCTCTGGCTCCTCCTTGCTAGGTGGTTGAGGAGGGGTGAATGAGGCGAGGAGGAGGGAGCGGGGAAAGCTGCTCTAGCTGCTGCTACGGCCCATGGGGCGCAGGGACACTCCGACCAGGAAGGAGGAGAGAGAGGGAAAGGGGGCGGGGGAAACAGGAGGGAGAAGCACAGGAAGGAAGTGGGGCCCCTCTCGGGAGATTTCAATAGTGTTGGTCGCTTAGGGTAGTTTCCGCCTCTCTGTAGCGCTCCCTGTTGGGATCAGCGAGCTGCGAGATCCTTGTGCAGTGCTGAGCGATCTACTGGTGGCGGTTGGAGGCTTCCTGCTAATCCATCTCTCTCCTCCCCCTCGAGGGGGCAATCCCAGCCTCACTGGGAACTTTGAGCCCAAATAACACTCAGAGTCTTCCCCTTCTTTCCACTCCACCCGATCTTTTTTCCACTTCTCCACTCTTCCCAACAGAAGCACCGCCCCTTCCTCCCACAGTTCCGCCTGCCAGTCCCCGCATAATTTATTGATAATACTATTTTCCTATATTAATGAAGTTAATATGGCAAACTTAATTACATAAATTGAATATGATAGTTCTGTTTATAGGAGAATACTAAAGTCACAGTGTTTAAAAAGGTAGGCTCTGACTTGGTGCCTGTAGCTCAGTGCTAGGGCACCAGCCACATACACCAGAGCTAGCGGGTTCGAATTCAGCCCGGGCCTGCCAAACAGCAATGACAACTACAACAAAAAATAGGCGGACATTGTGGTGGGTGTTTATAGTCCCAGGTACTTGGGAGGCTGAGGCAAGAGAATAGCTTAAGCCCAAGAGTTTCAGGTTGCTGTGAGCTGTGATGGCACAGCACTCTACCCAGGGTGATAGCTTGAGACTCTGTCTCAAAATAAAAAAAAAATAGAAGGAAAAGTAGGCTTTTTCACTTCTAGGTATATACCCAAGAGAAATGAAAAAATAGGTCCATACAAAAATCTATATATAAGATTTTTGGTTTGAAGCATTAACTATTCAGACTTTCCTGTGATCATAGTAGCATTATTAGTAATAGCTAAAAGCAGAAACAATCTAAATGTCTGTCAACTGATGAAAGAATACACAAAATGTGATATACCCATACAATGGAATACTGTTTAGCAATCAAAAGCGATAAAGTATTATTAAATGCTGTAACATGGATGAACTTTGAAAACATGCTAAGTGAAAGAATGTACAATGTTACATTATGGTTCTGTTTATGCAAGATGTCCAGAATGGGCAAATCCATAGAGATAGAAAGTGTATGAGTGGTTGCTGGGAGCTATGGAGAAGACCAGGAGAGAGTGACTGCTAATGGATGCATAGATTTTGGGGTTGGTTGATAAAAATGTTCTGGAATTAGATAGTGATGATATTTGCAAACTTGTGAGCCCTACTAAAAAATACTGAGTTGTATGGTTTCATGGTTTGTGAATTATATCTCAATTTAAAAAGGAAGAGGGGAGGCTTTTAGTGTTTAAACCTCATCTTTGCTACTTGTTGGTTATATACAAATACCTTAAGTTTTCTTACCTGTAAAATAAGTTTAATATTTAAAAGTAATCCACTCTTGGGCGGCACCTGTGGCTCAGTGAGTAGGGTGCCGACCCCATATAGCAAGGGTGGTGGTTTCAAACCCAGCCCCGGCCAAACTGCAACAAAAAATATCTGGGCATTGTGGCGGGTGCCTGTGGTCCCAGCTACTGCGGCGGCTGAGGCAAGAGAATTGCCTAAGCCCAGGAGCTGGAGTTTGCTGTGAGCTGTGATGGCACAGCACTCTACCAAGGGCAATAAAATGAGATACTGTCTCTATAAAAAAAAAAAAATTCACTCTTCACTGTATTATTTTAAAAATTATAAAAACTCATAGTCAAGGGTCTTGCAAACAACAAGCACTCAGTAAATGTTACTAGTATTTCCAGTTTCAGTATGCCAAATATGGGCAATTCTGATTAACGTTGAAAAGAAGAATCCTTGTGTAAAATGTTGAGTATTTGGTAGATGGAGTCAGGATGTTACCTCCAATCTAACTTTTAATTTTTAAGTGTAATAGGAATAAAATATTGGTTTGAAGCATTAACTATTCAGAGTTTTCTATATGAGCAACAGTTTATAAATACTAATCTAAACACCTTTATGTTTTACTTGTAAATTTATATTTAAAATGCTTCTTTGTTTTTTCCTTTCCCTCACCCCTTCCTCTTTCTCTCTCTGTCTGCTCTCACCTTCCCTTACCCCCCAACGTATCATTAATTGTCATTAATTGTCTTCATATCAGAGTTGAATACATAGGATTCATACTTCTCCATTCCTGTGTGCTTCACTAAGAATAATGTGTTCCACCTCCATCCAGGTTAATACAAATGATGCAAAATCTCCATTTTTATAAATGGCTGAATAGTATTCCATGGTATACATATACCATAGCTTGCCAATCCATTCTGGGCTGAGGGGCATTTAGGCTGTTTCCACATTTTAGCGATTGTAAATTGAGCTGTGATGAACAGTCTAGACAAAAGATTGTTTGTCCCTAGGGACTTTATTTGCAGTCCCACCAATAGTGTAAAAGTGTTCCTTTCTCTCTCTCTCTTTTTTTTTTTTTTTTTTCTTCTTTTTTAAGGTAGAGCCTCAAGCTGTCACCCTGGGTAGAGTGCTATGGCATCACAGCTCACAGCAACCTCCAACTCCTAGGCTCAAGAGAGTCTACTGCCTCTGCCTCCCAAGTAGCTGGGACTACAGGCACCCTGCCTGGCTATTTTTTATTGTTGTTGTGGTTGCAGCCATCATTGTTTTTTGACGAGCCCGGGCTAGATTCCAACCCACTGGCTCAGGTATATGTGGCGGCGCCTTAGCAGCTTGAGCCACAGGTGCAGAGTCTTTTTATGTTGTTGGGGATTCATTGAGGGTACAAGAAACCAGGTTAAACTGATTGCATTTGTTAGGTAAAGTCCCTTTTGCCCCCAAAAGGTCTGGCACACACCAAGACCCCACCTCCTCCCTCCTTCCCTCTCTCTGCTTTTCCTTTTCCCACCTCTTCCTCCTCCTTTCTCTGCTCTCCCTTTAGTTCTTAATATCCACTGATAATACCTTTCTAAATTGAATAAGTTTTATGGTATGATCCAATTTAAATGTGAGAAAATGAAGTTAAAATTCATTTTTTTATAACTGGGGTACTTTGTAATTCATTATTAAATAAACTCTGCTACCTGTTTTGTCGATTACTGTTAGTTTAAAGTATGTTTTTTTTTTAATTAAGTCTTTTGTACATAGATCATGAATACATTTATGCCCATTTCAGTGTGTTGATTATTTGTACAAATTGGAGTGCTTACATCATACTAATCAGTATAGCTTTCATCTCATTTACCCAATTATAGCATTAGGACATTTGTGTTCTACACATGATAAAACCAACTTGTATTTGCAATGTGCTCCATAGTTGTGGTCCTTCTACTAACCTCTACTATCCCTCCCACCCCTTCCCCATCCCTAGCCTTCCCCTTTCCTCCTCTATCATAGACTAAAGTTGTGTTTCATTTTTCATATGCAAGTGTGAGTTATTATAAATTGGTTTCACAGTAGTACTGAATTCAGTGGATACTTTTTTTCCCATTCCTGAGATACTTTTTAAAGTATGTTTTTAATGTATACAGATTCAGCGCTTATTGGAAGCACAGTCTCTGAATCCCTGTTCCCCTAAGGCAACCACTGTTGAAGAGACAGGGCCAGCTGCGAAACAAGTGGAGTTGGTTTCCATGGAAGCACAGTCTTCCCCTGGCTTGCACGTGAAAAAAAGTGTAAGCATTGCTGTCAGCACAGGTAATTTAATGTTTTCACTTGTAAGGAAATTTTTTAAAGTGCTTTTTATATCTGTTTTTTATATTTTTACATTGAAATTGGTACATAGTACAATAGAACCCAAACCAAGGTGATGAGATTGTTACTTAAGTCTTTGTGTAATTTTACTAACACCTGAAAAACATAAATTCTGTAATAGGATACACTGTTTTTGCTACTTTTCTAGCCTGGACCCAATTCTAATAAGAGGAATCAAGGATGGTTTTGCCTATGCAGTGTTATTGAGTCTGGATTTTGGACAGTGAGGATTTCAGTGTAGGTGGAGATTGAAAGATGAGAAATCAGAATGGGTAGAGAGAATAATATGAGAAAACTTAGAGCTTTTGAGTTAAGTTTTGGTGGTGATAAGAATGAAGAGAAAAGGTCATGTAGGATGTTAATAAGATTTGATAACTAATTGGGTGTGGCATCTGGGGAGGATTGAGGGCTGAAAAGTTATTGCTGCTAAATGCAATGTGGTATCCTGAATGTATCCTAGCACAGAAAATGGACATTAGTGGTAAAATTGGTCAAGTCCAAAGAAAGCCTGGAGTTCAGTTAATAATAATATACTAAATTGGTTTCTTGATTTTGACAAATAATATATTGGTAATGTTAGATGTTAACATAAGAGAAACTGGATGAGGGGTATACTGGAACTCTATTATCTTTGTGTAAATCTAGAATTATTCCAAAATTAAGTTTATTAGAGATAAAAGGTACTCTAGGACTTTAAGCCTGAATGACAGGAGGAATGGTAGTAGCATTGAGCACAGACATTAAGCAGACAAGATAGGATGAAATCAATCTAAATATCTGTTGAGACTGAGCAACTTAAATATAGAGATACTCAAATGTCAGAGAGGAGTGCTGATGGGTTGATAACATAGACATGCAGATGTAGAAGTAATAGGTGAAGATTTGATTCTAGAGAATAGAATGTTGAAAAGTAAGGAAGACATTTCTGTATTCTTTTTATGAACTTATATGTTATCTAAACTATGTACGGAGGAGAAGAAACCATAGCAAGAGCTGCATATACATTTGTAAGTCAAATTTAGGTACTAAAATTCTTTGGCTGCAAGTAACATAAGCTGCTTTGAACTTAAGCAAGGAAGCAGAATTTACTGGAAGGACGTGAGGATGTTTTATGGAAGCCAAGGCCAAAAGTAGAGCTGGGTTTCAGGAAAATACTGTATCTAGAAATTGTAGTACCATTAAGACTATCCACTTACTAGTGGCTTTTTCACTCGATTCTATCTGCAATCTGACTTTCACTGCTTTACCTTTAAAAATACGGCTGGTCTAGAGCTTTTGATACAGTTCTAGCCATATAAACCATTTTGCTTTATTTGCCTCAGTCTTTATTTCAGATTACAGAGAATCTGAATAGTTTAGTTTGGATTAGATTTTAATTCCTGGTTCAGTGGTAAGGGAGTTAAGAACATATAATAGGGACATATTTGCTAGAGTCCACCTTTGTGGATTTCAAGGGGTGATAGTTCACAGGAAAGTCTGTGTTTGAGGGTGGGGTAAAGAGCTTGTGAGTATTGTGAATGTAAGCAAACCAAAAAATGCAATGACCTCTTAAGTCTTCTTGTAAAATCTATATTTAGCTGTATTATAGTTGCTTTTTGGGAGAAAGTGATAATTGGATAGAGTCATTCATACTATGTTTATTGATATTTTCTGAAATTATTTAAAACAGGTTTTCAAACATAATATATAGAATTCAGATATTAAAAAACTTAATAGATTCACATTCAAAGTAATTATTTATATGAAGAAAAGGGAATTACTGATAGTCATTTGAACAAAATGACTTGTAGAAGCATGCTTATTCTATAATGTACCTAACTCCCTAGAGTTTTATATTGACTTATATAGGAGGAGTAGTAGTACCTATGTAACTTATAAAAAGTTGTTCTTTTAAAAAAAATAAGTGAACTCAAAATTAAATCTCGCTTTTACTGGAGGCACCTGTGGCTCCAGGAGTAGGGTGTCGGCCCCATATACTGGAGGTGGCGGGTTCAAACCCAGCCCCCGCCAAAACTGCCAAAAAAAAAAAAAAAAAAGAAAGAAAGAAAAGAAAATATTGCTTTTACTAATTTTCATAAAATCATACAAGTAGACCCTCACTTATGTTCAGGAAGAGTAGTAGTACCTATGTAACTTTTGAAAAGTTGTCCCTTTAAAAAAAAATAAGTGAATGCAAAATTAAATCTCACTTTTACTAATTTTTTCTTTTTCTTTTTTTTTTTTTTGAGACAGAGTTTTACTATGGCACCTTCGGTAGAGTACCATGGCGCTACAGCTGACAGCAACCTGAAACTCTTGGGCTTAAGCAATTCTCTTGTCTCAGCCTCCCAGTAGCTGGGACTATCGGCACCTACCACAATGCCCAGCTGTTTTTTTTGTTGTTGTTGTTGTTGTTTAGCAGGCCCTGGGTGGGTTCGAACCCGCCAGCCCTGGTGTATGTGGCCAGCACCCTAACCACTGAGCTGTGGGCACCGAGCCAGAGAGCCACTCTTCTTGCAGCAGTAGAGCCAGAAGGTCCCTTTCCCTTTGCCCCATCCCAGTTTTCTATCGTTTACCTTTCACGTACCTCTTTGTGGCTTTTCTCAGAAAATATAATCAGAAAACAGTTCTGGGATAATTTTGTTAAATAATACAGCAATTCTTTTTTTTTTTTTGGAGACAGAGCCTCAAGCTGTCGCCCTAGGTAGAGTGCCTTGACATCACAGCTCACAGCAACCTCCCAACTCCTGGGCTTGAGCGACTCTCCTGCCTCCGCCTCCCAAGTGGCTGGGACTTGGGCGCCCGCCACAATACCCAGCCATTTTTTGGTTGCAGCCATCATTGTTGTTTGGCAGCCCGGGCTGAATTTGAACCCGTCAGCTCAGATGTATGTGGCTGGCGCCTTAGCTGCTTGAGCCATAGGTGCCGCACCAATACAGCAGTTCTTAACACGAGGTTTGTCACAGTTTTATTTTTATACTTTAATATTTGTTTCAATGTCTGTTAAATTATTTGACCTCTAGGTGCTAGTTTATTTTGGAATACACCAAATGATAATCAAGAGCCTGACTCTCAGCTGAAGCAAGATGATACCAAGATTTCTAGTGAGGACATGAATTTTTCTGTTGATATCAATAATGAAGTCACAAGTCCTCCAGGCAGTGCATCTTCATTAAAAGCAGTTGATATTCCCAGTTTTGAAGAGAGTAACATTGCTGTGGAAGAAGAATTTAACCAGCCACTTTCTGTATCCAAGTAAGGTCTCTTTGATTCAATATTTCATTCTACTTTTTGAATTTTTATTTTAATTAACAAATAATTATATTTATGGTGTACAATGTGATATTTTGATACATGTTGGCAATGTGTAATGATTAAATCAGATAGTACTTAACATTTTTTTGTGTAAATACGTATAAAATCTACTCTTTCAGCAATTTTGAAATATATAGTGCATCACTACTTGTTACAGTCACCATTCTGTTTAGTTTTTTTTCTTTTTAAAATTCTTTTATTCTTTTGAATCAGAGTCTCACTCTGTCACCCAGGATTGAGTGCCATGGCATCAGCCAAGCTGACAGGAACTTTACACTCCTGGGTTCAAGTGATCCTCTTGCATCAGCCTCCCAAGTAGCTGGGACTACTGGTGCCAGCCACCACTCCCAGATAATTGTTTCTAATTTTAGTCGAGACAGGCTATCACTCTTATTCAGGCTAGTCTTGAGCTCCTGAGCTCATGCAATCCTTTCTCCTTGGCCTCCCAGAGTGCTAGGATTAAAGGTGTGAGTCACCACACCTGGTCAGTTTTTTTCTTCTAGATGACCCTTAGAACCATCCCAGATGTCAGTCACTGGGTATGTTAATAATCTCACTGAATCAGAACATCTGAAGAAACCTTCAAAAATGCATATGCTCAGGCCTCAGCCTGTAGTTTCTGGCGCTAGATTCTACATGGAGATTGGGCCAGAATTTTGTACATTTATAAAGATTCTCCATATTGCAATTGTGTATAAAAGAGTCATTATTTTTCAGAGATACAACTTGAATATTTACATAGGAAATCTTGGTCTGAGATTTACTTCAAATGAATCCAGTGGGAGAATGAAATAGCTAGGGGTATAGATGAAGTAAAATTGGCTATGAGTTCCTAATTTGCAAGTGATTTTACATGGTAGCTTGTTAAACAGTTTGAAATTTTGCATTATGCAATTTTTGTTCAAAAAATAAGGATTATTCCAAAGTAATTGAGATCCTCAGCCAATTTGGAAACAAGTTCAACAATTACTGAATTTCTGATATGTGATACCATGGAACTAGACATAAGAGATCAAATCGTAGGTTAGATAGAGCTCTTAACTTTTTGGAATTCAACCACATGAGCAGCAAAAATACAGGTTGTTGTTTTTTTGTTTGTTTGTTTGTTTTGAGACAAAGTCTCACTTTGTCGCCCTCGGTATACCGAGTGTCGTGGCATCACAGCTCACAGCAACCTCAAACTCTTGGGCTTAAGTGATTCTCTTGCCTCAGCCTCCCAAGTCGCTGGGACTACGGGTGCCTGCTACAACGCCAACTATTTTTTGGTTATAGTTGTCATTGTTCTTTGGCAGGCCCCAGCTGAATTCAAACCTGCTAGCTCCGGTGTATGTGGCTGGTGCCATAGCCACTGAGCTACAGGCATTGACCCACAAAAATACAATTTTATATATGACAACTGCTCTGAAAAAATAAACCAGGGTGATGAAGTGTAAATAGGACAGTAGCCTGGGAATGAGATAATATCTGAAGTAGATTGGTGAAAGAAGCCATCTCTGGGGGGAGTGATATTTGAGCAGTGACCTGAATGATGAGAAGGAATCAGTCAGGAGAATATTGAGGGAACAGTGTTCCAGGTGGAAAAAGTGGCAAGTATAAAGACCTGGAGGTGGCTTGGCACCTGTGGCTCAAGCGGCTAAGGCACCAGCCACATACACCTAAGCTGGCAGGTTCGAATCCAGCCCAGGGCCACCAAACAATGAAGGCTGCAACCAAAAAATAGCCGGGCATTGTGGCGGGCGCCTGTAGTCCCAGCTACTTGGAAGGCAGAGGCTGGAGAATCGCTTGAGCCCAGGAGTTGGAGGTTGCTGTGAGCTGTGATGCCACAGCACTCTACCCAGGGCGACAGCTTGATGCTCTGTCTCAAAAAAGAAAAATAATAAAAAAATTAAAAATAAAAATA
>CAUYPK010074084.1:0-21739 GCA_963574355.1 Loris lydekkerianus
TGTCCCCGCTTTGGGAATCTTACCCGTCATTGGTGCTATGGAGGGCGGTGAAGAATAATAGTTAGATTCTTGGTTAATGAGCCAGTGATATTGGACCTCGACCTGATTTAACTGCCTCTAACCTTTTTTTTGGGATACAGGACCCAAAGGTGAAGGGTAAATAAGGGTAGCAGGGGAAGAAGGTAGGGTGAAAAACAATGTAGGCCCGTCCACAGGGGATTTTCTAGAATTTCTTTTCTTCTAAAGTGGAGGGGTAACTTATTTGAATCTTATATCTACTGAAGGCACCACCGAGAAATGAATGTAGGCAGTGTGATCCCAGCATTCACACACTTAACCACAAATTTATAAACAGTTCTTTTCCCAAGGGATTTCACCAGTGTTGTGGGGTTCTGCTACTGTATATAAATAGTGAATTTATCACCAGTGTCATCTACTGTGATATGTTCACATAAAGTGTCAAAATAACTCTGAATCACAGTGGGGAATTGGAACACAGCACCTGAATGCGAGCTCGAAGGCACAATTTTGGTTCTGGCACCTCTGTTGACATCATAGTTGATTTGCAACAGGTTATTTGATCTCCTTGGGCCAGAATTCTTCCTTAGCAAAATAAAAACTTTGGTATACAGAATCAATAAGCTTTTTCTAAATGATGAAATGTAGATTTCACAATTTCAAAGTGCTTAATTGTCTAAAAACAACCAATGTGAACATATCCAATTTAGTGGGCAAGTAAATTCCATTGCTGTAAAGTGGGCAAGTAAATTCCATTGTTGTAAATATATAAAGAAAATATACATTGTATATTCTGTTGACTTGATTTGGATTTTTGGTAAGAAGCAAGATGGTTCTTACCTAAACAAAAAAAGCAAAATAAACAAAAAGTAAGAATAACAATCATAAAAGGACATATGGAAGCAATGTCAAAAAAAGTTTACACATTGAGCTCAGTATAATTTGATTCAAAAAAGAAAAAAAAAGAAAATGCCTTCATAAAAAAAGTAGAAAATTCTACATCAAGGATATGATAAATAAACAAACTCTGTTAAAGCTATAATTTGGAAAAAGGATTTTTCCTGATTTGCTAAAGCTAGAATAATTTGAGGGAAACACACAGAAGTATTATACTGAATTAATCAGAAGGTTTAAATACCTACCATGCTTCAGTCTCCAAATGGTTAGGTATGGACACAGTGGAGGGCAAAAATTCTCCTAGAGACTGATTTTCTGCCTGTAGGTAGTGGAAGCATCAAATTCCAAGCAGTAACATAATATAGAAATTATTGGAAATTCAAAAAATTATAAATATTCAGGTTTTATGTTTTTATGTACTATTTTATGTAAATGAGAGAATGTGAGACTATGTAGGTTAATTGGATGACAAAAGAATGTATGTTCGCTGCTGTGAAATTCTGGTGAAGAGTCAGACTCTAAGGTTTTGTAATGGCATCCCTGTGACAACGACCAACCGGGTTCAGGGACCATCTTCCTGGGATTCACTTTGCTCTGAAGTATCTTCTTCTGTGATCAGTTAAATCCATATTATCTCTTACATCAGTAAAGAAAAGAGACTAATGGAGTCTCTAGGCATACACGGGCATTAGATTTGTAGATAAGTTATATTAATGAAGTTTATCTAAACATCCTAATTTTTCCAGGGACATTACCATACATGTAGGACAAAGTCTGGGGAGACACAGTATCAAAGAAAAGATCTGAATATCATTATGCTTCATGAGACGTAATAGGGAAATGACATATTCAGAAATCAAATCTCACCTTCCAATTATCATCACATATCTCAAAACAACTTTCCCAGGCTTTATGGACTAGCAAACAAACAAATAAAATAGAAAACAATATCCTTATTTTTCAGAAGTAGAAAGTAAAGCACAAGTAAACTGAAAATTATACAATATACAATTTATGAAGTAAAGCTAAGGTTTTGATGAACTATTTTGTTGTGAAATTTATATATTTTTCTGTACCACTTTGATAGCTAGTAGAAATAAATTGATCCTAAGCAACTCCCTGATTATATGATAGTATTTTGAGGAGCATGTCTAATACATTAATTATTAATGTATATGAATGTGACTCATTCAAAAAAGTAGCTGCAGATGTAGTAATAAAACAACTTTCTGGAAAGTATGAAACGTGTGTGTGCATGTGTATATCTCACATCTGGTTCACAAATTTAATCTTAGAAAGGCATCTTAAAGAACAAATGTCTGTTATCAAAGTGTTCTCTTTTCAACTAGATGTGTTGTGATATGTCCTAACTGTATTGTTAGCTCTACAACAATACTTTCCCACTATACTATTGCTTTGGTTAAAATAGACTCTGTTGCTAGGAAAAAATTTCCAGACTTGTTAAAGAATGATTCATTTTAATTGATATCTTTATTTTCTCTTTCTCTAGGCCATATGTTACAACAGAAAGAATTTTTATTTGAGACAAAAAAAAATATGAAATTGAATTTCTATTCATCTACCTACCAGCTGCATGATATTAATCAAGCCACCTGGTGGCCCTTCCTAATGGTCAGTCAACAGTTTCACAGACTTTCTTTATGTCCATCTGTTGCCAGATGCCTCTGAGCTCTGCCTATCTGCCTGCCAAGATCTGCTTTCATCTTCTTTGCTTGATCCACTACCATTTTTCTCCTCTGGACCTGTGAGTGTATGTAATTCTGATTTATGGCCATTCCAAGCCATATTGGTGCCACATAAGCCTTAAGTGACAATGCTGCAAGGTTAGAAATTCTGGATTCTGATCATTGTTCTGGTTACCGAGACCATCACCCTGTGTACATTCTCTGTGAAACATGGACATCACCCCTCTTCTAGGTCCTTGTTCTGATTCTTTTCTTCATTTCCCTTCTTCTGTTCAGTGAACATGGAGTGCAGACTCATATTTCATCATGGCTCTTGTCTGTTGGTCTTGGAATTGCCTGTGCTGCCCTAGGGTATTTATTTCACTATGATCAAGCAATAGCTTAAAAAAAAAAAAAAGAAAAACTTCAAAAACTCCCATTTACTTTTTATAAGATGACCTCATGCATCCTCTTGAAATTCTCAAATTTGTGTCTAAATCAAGAAAATTTATTCATTTATCATTGAACAAAATATGGATTTCAGTAATATATAAATGCATCTACATTATCATATGCATAACTGCTACCTCTGTCACCCGTGTTTCTAATTAGTCTCTGTCCTTTTAGATATATTATCTATAGTACTCTGTCTGTCCCTAGCCCCAGAATATCTAATTCTATGGACTCCACTTAGAATACCCACATCTCTGAATTTTAGTTTAGTTTGGTCAGTGGAAGGCTCCACTGGCAGGAAATCAAAGTGAGAGAGGAAAGAGAGATTGAGGTATGTATACCCTCATCCTACAAGGCAGAAAGTAGACAGAGGCTACCACCCTTTTAGTTGGAAAGAACCTTCCTTCTCTCAGTAGAGCATAGAAACCACTCCATCTCCTTCTCCCTCCTAGAGTTTGTTAGTCCCTGTTAGTTTCCTCACTCTACCCATACTTTTGTATATAGTTAAATTCTGCTGAATTATTCCTTTTGAATGGGCCACCACTTCTTATGGGATACTGACTGGTATGGTCTCTCTGCACCAAGTTTAATTGATCAGTATTAATAAATACTCATCCTCTTTTATGAATATGTTTGGTCCCTGCACAAAAAAGAAAGAATGAAATGGTAGAAGTAGGTAGAAATGAACTTTCAGGAAATTATGATGCTATTATAGCTCACTTAAGATAGCCTCATCCTATGGATATATAAAGATGTATAAAGGTAGTCAGATATAACAGAATGTTTTATACTATATACTTTAATAATATTTGAGGAAGTTCTATGAAATAAAAAATGTTTGAGAGGAAACAGAGGTACATGATATTTTTCCTTCATTACTTTATGTCATTCATACACAGATTCAAAAAAAATCTTTTAAAATAAGTCTTTGAAATTCCTTCCTCAAAAATCAGGTATGTAATTATAATCTTGGGAATATAATCATTTTTGTTTTTTTCTTTTCTCTCTAGCTTCTTCTGAGGCTACATCATTAAATTACCTTTGAGACATCTCTTGTCTTTTTTCTTGTACAACTAATGAATATAGCACATGAAACTTCTGAAAAAATCAGGTGATGAGTCACATTTGACTTTCAGAGATTATATTCCAGCCCTTTTTTCTAGAATATTTTTCTAGAATATTGCAATAATCATCTAGAGAATTTTTTCCTATAATTCAACCCAAAATTTAAGTTTTAGGGATATAAATATAAATATATATATATATAGCACTACTTTTAAGACTAATTATTGTCTTACAGTCATTTGCTTTAATAATTAAAGAACATCAAACTGGTCTAGCTTTCTTGAAAGGTCTTCTGATAGACTTCTGAACCATAAAGTTCCAAACATTGCTGGAAGACTATTGGAACCGAAGCCGGTGACTTTCCATTAAGACTGATTTCCCCCTTCTTCATGAGTACTTTACCAGTCTACATTCGCCAGGCTCATAGTATTTGACAGGAGTTCAGCTCATTCCGGTGCTAAATGATAGATATCATTCTTAAACTTGGCCTAAGAAAATATCAGACCATGTAGTCCTCATATTCCTTCCTTCTTCTTGCTGAATCACAGAGATAACCACCAGAGCCACCACAGATGTCATATGTGAACAGCAGGAGAATGATTCTCACCGTGGGTTGCCAGATAACTGTATGGAGAGGCCACATCCTCCTGCCTGGCTAGAATTTGCCTTTTACTGTACTTGGGCAAGAGATATACTTCTGCTGTGTTTGAAACAATATGCATTTTTGGTCTGTTTGTTACAAAGGTTAGTCTATTCCAATCAACACAAATTTTTATTCATTTTTAATAGTTGTTTTATCATTGATATAGCTAGTCTGTTTGTTTATTTGATTTTTGTTCTTGTAGAAACATCAAAGTTTTCTTTTCTGTTTCATAGAAGTTTTAAAAAACATAAAATTTTACAAACATTTAATAACTAAAGAGCACTCAATAAGTTCCATACATTCTGCTTAACTCTTGAAGTAAGCAAAAACAGACATTTTCCTTGTCTGCTGACTAGTGCAGGAGGCAGACATTAATCAAATAAAGCTGTATATAAATGCATATTTACAAATGGAGATAATATGAGAGTAAGTAATATGGGACACCATATGAAATTGGCTTTGTCTAAAGGAGGGGCAAGTCTTTGACCAAGTGATGTATGTGTTGAAATCAGTCAGAGAAATAGAATTAAACTAGGAAAACAAAAGTAAGGATCAAATATCAAACGTGGAATACTGTGGGCAAAGATCACATGGATGGAGGAAGCACATTAATGCAAGAACTTGGTAGAGGGACATTGTGCCTGGAGCACAGCCAGCCATGGGGTATGAGATAGGATGAAAAAAAAAAAAGTGCTGGGAGCCAGAGCATGACAGACTTCACTGGTCACATTTTCCCTTCTCATTCACTTCTCTGGTCAGGGTAACCTGGTTTCCACATGTTCAGAATCCTGGCTTTGTCTGTTGTCACCACTGATTTCCACTATTGTTATTACTCCTTGCAGTCACTTCCTCTTCCACTTGAAACATTAGTGACACACTCCCTCACTCCATTCATCTCTAACATTAGGTCAAATTGTATTTTATAAATGTTGCCACTGCAGTAATTTCAGTTGAATTTGCTCTTCCAGAACCTTGCCACTACCCCAACAAGAAGTGAAGTCTATCTCCTCTCTCCTTGAAGAAAGAGAACATTATGTCTATCTCAACAAGAAGAATATAGCCAGTGAAGCTTTTTGCCTGCCAGGCTAGTTCATAAAAGAAAAATTAACATGGCTTCCCCCAGCTCTGTCTCGTGATGCTCTCCCTTGGATCTATACAATATTTCCTAAGGAATCCCAGGCCACAGGCAGAAGCCATGTTTAGGGTTTCCAATCAAAAGCCCAAGCTAAGGTTTTAGCAGAGGTCATCAACCATTAGGTTTGTGAAGGGGCAGACCCACAGATAATTCCAGCCTTTGGATGTCTAGCTGCTCCAGCCAATGATGAGTGAGACAAAGACATGCTATCCCCTCTAAGTCATGCCTAAATTGCAGATTTATGAGCAAAGTAAGTGTCATTTTTGTTTCATTTCTCTAGGTTTGGTGGTCGTTTGTTACATAGAAATGAACTGTAACAGATACTCTGATTCATGTTCATTTTTGTTTAAGTAGTTTTTTAAAACATAACAATGTAGTGAAGTAGGGTTTTCCAAATTAGATTTTCTTGGTTCAAATCATCACTTTTATTACTTTCTATGTAAAACAGCACAAGTTTCTGAACCTCATTTTCTTCATATGTCAAACTGGAGAAATAACAGTATATATATATCATGATGTTAATATAAAGAATATATAAAGATTTCATATAAACATTTATTGTAGTACCTGTCACATAATAAATTCTTGATCAATATATTATATATATGTATATATATATATATATATTTTTTTTTTTAGTTTAACTGTGAAACTTTGGAATTTACCACCATTTACCCAATGATTATCTCATATCATCCTCTTATTTGGTGTATCCTGTCCAGTGTTCTTAACTATTTCTATTGCTTCAACTATCACTTTATTTTCAAGAGACATTTTATTTCCTTTGACTTAACTAGAATTTTAGGCTATAGTTAAAACCAACTGCTTACTTCAATTTTTGAGAGTTGTCGCATATGCTTCAATATTTACTTCTTTATTTTTAGTATATCTGATTAAGGTAGCACAAAAATAAGAAATCAGGATGTTCTGGGAGCTTTAAATAAAAAGTAGGAGAGTCACCTTCCTATTAGATGACTTCCTGGTAAAATGAAAACCAAAAATAATCTGAATCTAAGAGAGTAACTTGTAGAAAATGTGCAGATATGAGCCAGCTGTGGTAACTGCAGTAGGGTTTATGCTTGACCTTGGTAAACTAGGAGAACTCAGGTGTCTCGGGTGATGGTTTGGGCCACAGAATGGCCAGTGATCTGGGTCCCATGCTCTATCATGGAGTAGAGGGATAAAACTAGGGAGACCTGGACCTGAAAAGCCTGAACTTAGGCTCCCGATGGCAGAAACAAGCCCCAGGAGAATGCTTGCAAGGAGTAACCCCTGCTGTGCTAGACCTCAACATGGGAAGGAAGGTCACTCCTAGTGTCACTGCCAGGCTAGCAGGAGTGGACCTGCCTTCTTCCTATGTCCCTGTCCTGTCAGGGCTCACTCACTCATCCCAACTGTGGCAGCCAGCGGGGATACTTGGTCAAGTCACAGCAGAAAAGCTGTCCCAGTCATAACACTATCTGCCCTGGTCAAAACCACACTTGTCAGGCCAATCTCTTGCTGTGGTTCTAGGAAGTGGGAAAGCTCACTTTTAGCACTGGTAGTTGGAGGTCACCCCACATTGATTTCTTGACTCATGCTGTGCAGCCATTTCCCTACGAGACTCAAATCTCCAATCACTGACCAGAGGCCCGCTAATGCCAAAGGCTGCCACCACTAGTGGTAAAATACCAGGCAGGAGCCCATGTAGCTAGCTATGAGTTAGGACCAGCAGTGCCATTATTCCATTGGCACCCAGGTCTGGGATAGTGTGTGGGACACTACTTGACTACTTGCAGCATTTCCTTCTCGCAATCTTCCCGCCACTCCCTAAGTTAGATCCAGGCATTGGGAAGGGCACAGTGCTCTCTCATGGTCTGGACTACCTGGTTCCCCCGTGGGAAGGTGGATGATAGAATGACACTCACTCCCTCCTCCTGCATTGAGGGATCACTCACAGTTGTCAGCCACCCAGCAGGCTGCCTGCCCACCTTCTCTTTCCCAGAGTCTGAAGTATTCTTTCACTCTTCTGTTGAATTCCCATATTCCTGCTGAACATCTGAAGCTGTAAAACTACTAGAAGAAAACATAGGGGAATAGCTTCATGACATTGGTCTGGGCCATGACTTCTTGAATAGGGATAAAAATACATTGGTAATTGAAGCAGAAATAAACAAATGTGACTGCATAAAACTAAAAATCTTCTTCACAGTAATGGAAATAATGAACAGAGATAAAATATTTGAAAACCACATGTTTGAGAAAGGGCTTATATTCAAAATTTGGAAAAGCAACTCAAACAATTCAACAGCAAGAAAACAAATAACCTGGTTAAAAAATGGACAAAGAACCTAAAAAGACATTTCTAAAGATACACAAATGGCCAAAAAATACACACCTATGGAGCATATTGCAAAGGTACAAGTCAAATTTATAAAGTATTGACCACAAATGTCTTAACACTGTGATTAAGTAAATGAGATAAAAACTATGTTAATTAATAGGATGGAAGCACTCCAATTTGTACAAATAATCAACACATTGAATCCCACAAAGGCATAAATGTATTCATGATCTATGTATATATGACTTAATTAAAAAAAAAAAAAGAAAATGCAAATTGATACCACCATAAGAAATCTCACACCTGTTAGAATAGCTATTATCCAAAAAATAAACAATGGATGTTGGCATAAGAAGAAACAGTCACTACTTATTTTTTAATTTTTTTTTTTTGGGGGGGGGTTGGGGCTAGACTTTTTTAGCAAGGATGAGTAAAAAAAGGAAACTCCTTGTTGGTAAGGATATAAATTAGTACAGTCATTTTGGAAAATATTATGGAGGTCCCTCAAATAATTAAAATGATCCACCATGCCCAATTCTGGGTATATAGTCAAAGGAATTGAGGTCAGTAAGTCAAAAAGACATCTGCACACCCTTTTTCACTTCAGCATTATTTAAAATAGCCAAGATACGGATGCAACCTAAGGGTTCATCAACATATGAATGTGTAAGGGAAATATGGGGTATGTATGCACACCAGAATACTATTTACTCTTATTTTTAAAAAAAGGAAGTACTGTTACTGGTGATAACAGGGATGGAACTGGGGGACAACATGTAGGTGAAATGAGCCAGGCATAGAAAGATAAATGCTATATAATTTCACTTATATGTAGAATGCAAAGAAATGGGTTTCATAGAAACAGAGACTAGAAAGGTCGTTCCCAAAAACTAGGGGAGGAGGGGGGGAATGGGAAGATGGGAGGATCTTGATCAAAGCATACAAAGTTTCAGTTAGACTGCAGGAATAAGTTTTAGTGATCTGTTGCATTTCTTGGTGACCACAATTACCAAAAGTGCTAAAACAGATTTTTAATGTACTCACTACATAAAAATGATAAATTGGTGAGGTAATGGATATGTTGGTAGCTTACTTGCAGTTCTCTATAAGGCATACATAGATCAAACATCACATTGCATTCCACAAATGTACACAACTATTATTTCTCAATTTACATAAAAAAACAAAGGTGAACAATCTGTACTCAAAACTCTACTGATTTGAATTGAATTGGGGTCATCAACCCCTGCCTGTCTACGATATTGTAAACATTCTAAGCGATTATGCAGAATCACCATTTATAGAAACCTGAGGAAGATTATTTTATGTTCATGTTTTTGATGTTTTAGGTATATATAGTATCTGTATCTGGTCTGTATAAGTTACATAAAATAATTCACCCCTAAAATTATTCTCTGTGGTAAAATATGAACAATATATTTGAAATTATCTGAATATATTATCAAAGATGATTCAATGGTCAGATTGAGGTATTCAGGAAGCTGAGGGTTGCAATATTATCTGATTAATCTAATGTGACCTGGACATTCAGATAAGATTATCCATTTAGAAAAATTTTATTTGTTCTGTGCCTTGAGATTACATTATTTTTCTCCATCTTCATAATTATTAATAACTGCATGCAACCAAACACATTTTTTTTCAAAATAGAGATGTCACAGTTTAACTCTTAAAATAATATAATAAATAAATGTTTGCCTCCCCGATAATACATTTGCATTTTATGTAATCCATGGTGCAGACTAATACATCTCTGTATTAGTAAAAATGTCAAGACAACAATGACATTTTCCTCACTTGGCATCTGAATTCTTGCAACAGCATTTAATTCCTTAGACATACAGGATTTCGTTAGTATGTCTTGTACTTCATTTTTCTAAGCGGGGGGCCTATGTGAGGAATGTAATGTGAACATTCTATTCCATCAGTTCAGTTCTCTCTCCCTGTCTTTCTCTTTCTCACTCCCTCTATTCCGCCATCCCCTCTCTCTTCTTATCTCTATCTCAAGTTAATGAATTTTTTAAATTAAATAATAGCTGTGTGCATTAATGTAATCATGGGGTACAATGTGCTGGATTTATATACAATTTGAAATATTTTCATCGAACTGGTTGACATAGCCTTCATGGAATTTTCTTAGTTATTGTGTTCAGATATTTATATTCTGCATTTAGTAAGTTTCACCTGTACCCTTCTAAGATGCACCATAGATTTGATTAAGATTTTTTATTTGTATGATTTAATATGCAGTGGTCAAAGAAACTCCTAATTCAACCGTCATTAAAATTGTTTCCTGGTGTATTGACACGGAGTATTTAGCCTAATATTTACAGAAGCCAACTGCTTTAGCATCAGGAGAAACATTCCTGAGGGTAAGAATCATTTTGTGGCTCAACCCTCTTAGAGTGGGAGTGTTTGATTATGCGCCCTCTCAGGGAGTTGTATAAACCAGGTGGGACTACCAGGGAACGCTTAAGTTTCAGCACCACTACAAGGGAAATATTGACTCCATAAGTTTTCTCTAAAAAAAAATTAGCCTGGTGTATATAACTACACATTTCAATCACTCTGAGGTGTTAGCCAATGAAGTTTAGTTTTCTTAATGCAGCTTAATCAGACTTTTACTGAAAATAATTTTATGTAAAATAATCCACCAAAGAATAGCTCCACTATAAATCATTTTTCTCTTTATTGGCATGGAGATCTGACCTCTTAAGGCAGGCTAGTATACAACCAGAGGATAGGACTTAACATCATTGGCTTTAAGATGCATGAAGATAGCCCCCTGTGAGCATAGTTGCAGAGCTTCTATTGGAAGGGGCACAGCCATGCATTCCATGAGGCACAAGACCTCTAGCTGCTCCATACTTGCAACCTTTTCCTAAATCCTTATTAAGCTTCTTCCCACTTTGACCATGTTGTAAGCTATCCATTCTGGCTATCATCACCTAGTTTTTACCTAAATAGATGTAAATGATTACGTAGTAGAACCTCCATAGTTGACCACCTCCCTAAATCGACCACCTGCTTCAGTGGACCTTTTTGTAGACCAGACATGCACCACATGCACATATCAGTACAGTAAGCCAAGGTTCTTTTGCTAAACACCTCCATAGATTGACCAGTTTTCTACATCCCCTCATGTGGCAAATTTACAGAATCTGCCCTTGCTGTTCAACAGGGGTTTTATAATCTCGTTGAGTTATTTTGTATTTTGACTACAGACCCAACTGCTGGTGTTTAGGTAACAACATTTTTAGATAATTATGAGGCTTATAATCAACAGGTGTGTCTAATGGCACAATGATTAGGTTTATCCTTCTAGAAAGATGTTGGAGGCAATTCTAATGATTAATAGAAATATATTCTTCCTGCCTGTAAACTAAAAGATTGACTCAGATTTGTCCTGCTTACTCACCAAGGTGATAAAGGTCCATGAGCTTTGCTTTGGATGTGTAATACCCACATCATGCATGTGCACCTGAACGTGTTAATCTAGAGATTGTTGAATACATAAACTATCTATATTTTTCCTTTAATAGATTGGCAACAAAAGAATTTTCAAACATTTATTAAATTGTGCAGTAGCCTCTCCCCCCACTTGAGGTTTTGTTTTCTGTAGGATAAGTCACTTAACAGTCAACCACAGTTCAAAAATAAATGAGCAAAGTGCAGTAAAATAACTATAATACCTTTTATTATAGTTATTGTTATAATTTCTCTATTTTATTATTAGTGATTATTGTTAATCTCTTACTGTGCATAATTTGTACATTAAACTTTATTATACATATATGTATATGGAAAGAAAGCATTGCATATGTAGGCTTTGATGTGAGGCATTTTAGGCATTTACAGAAGGTCTTGGAACTATCCCCCACGGTTAAGGGAGGGGGGACCAGTGTACTAGCAATCAATTGAGTACAAACACTAAAAAAGATGGTACTATGTAAACATACTACACATGTGATTTAGAAGCATCTATGAGAATCCTTGATTAACTTATACATGGCTTCCACTAAATGTAAATATGTCCTGTGGCTGTATACATTTTATAGCTCATTTGCACTACTCAATAACATCGAAAGAATGTTTATCAGGCTAATATAAGAGATAGGAGGCTAAAGAAATTCAATACAAACATGAAGCAGAGTGAACTTTATGACCTGTCTTTGTTGAATAGAGTTAAATCTATTACTTATAATTGAGCAACAAATATATAGGAAGGATTTGCCATGGGGTTATCAGATTTCATAGCAATCAGTGACAATGATAGTACCTTGTGAATCTGAGAGCTGAGTGTAAACTAAGATGAAATGCCCTAGATTAGGCTTTAGATAAAGCTGCCCATTATATTATTAATTTTAATTAGATTCTTTGCTGCCTTATGTTCTTTGATCTGAGCTAAGTAATTAAGCCCATTTTACTTTCTAATTGGATTATGGTGCATGTCTTGCTAAATCCAAAGATAAGAAAACGTGCAGGTCCTAAACATATACTGCTTTGCTGTTAGTGTCCTATCTATAGAATGGTGCTCTGAGGGTGGAAGAATACATCTTAAAGTTTATTTGTTTGACCAAAATATAGACTTGATCTTTTCAGGGGCATTATAGAGCATGATTTCTAATATTTATGTGATGTGTGTTGCTGAGTTTTCACTTTTCAGAGAAGAGGCTTTTGGAATCCAGGAGAAACAAATTTTGTAGTGAAAAGGATTTGGAAGATGCTAGGATTGAAAGGAGTCTAGAAAACAAAATGTAGCCCACTTAAAGAGGGAGATCTCTATGTCAAGATAAGGTCAGACACAGACAGAGATGGCTATTGAACAAGATGTTTAATTTGTTGATGCAGCTTTACCTTGAACCAATTGTCAGATTGCTGAGAACTTTTAATTTTATGTTGAAGATGACTTTTGGTGCTGGACATTAAGATAATAGCTAAATCTGAGCATCATGATAAGCATTTTATATGAAATATGAACCATCTCACTTAGCCTTCCATCCACCTACTAGAGTAGATATTTTACTTAAGTACATTTCACAGAAAAAGAAACTGAAAACTGAAGCTTAGAGACTGAATGTGAATTCATTGACCCCTCTTGTATGTGTCAGACTTGAGCCTTGAACTCATGTCCACACCACCCTAAAGCTTATGTTTTCATCTTCACCTCTCTCTCTGTAGCAATTCTAATTTAATGATCAGCCTTTAAAAAAAATCTCTCCCCGACTCTGTTTTCCCATATGCACAGTGGTCTGAAGTGTCCACCATCTGGGTGATGCTGATGGGTGATGAAAACATTCATAGTTTTCTTCTTTTCTTCAATGATTAGTGTGATGTAGGGAACATGATAGAACATATACTTTTTTTTCTTTTTCCTTTAAACTATAGCTAAATGGAGGAATTAACTGCTTGAATCCAAGAGCATTCTTCCAAAACTGGTCTCTCTGCTTCTCTCTAACTCTCATATGGCTTATTGTCACTTTTCACCCATAATGATCCGATTAAAATATAAGACAAGTCATGTCCCCCCTTTGCCTAAAACTTTAAAATGTTTCCAGAAGGGCTTCCCACTTCTCAAAGTATATAGTTTAAAGTTTTCTCCATAATTTGTAAGACTCCCTGGGATCTGTACACCCTGTGTGACTTTGTCTCATATCCTTGGTCTGCTCCCCAACACTCAGTCAGCCAGATAGGCCCCCTTTTGTGTTTCCTTAAATGAGGGCAACTATTCCTGATCTTGGGGCCCTTCTGCTAATGATTCTTCTTCCCTATAAATACTTCTGTCTCCCCCTTCTCTAGAGGTTCAAGTGTTGGCTTAACTCTGGCCTTCTCTGAGTGCATTCTCTGAGCATCCTACACAAACACTCCACCAGCACCACCCTCTTCACTCTCTGCCCCTTAGCCTGCTTATGTTTTCTTTTTCTTCCTAGTATGTATCATATGATTATTTATATATTTATGTGTCTATGTTTTTTATGATTGCCTTGTGCTGACAGAGTTAGGTATTATGAGAGAAAAAGGAAAGATTTGATTTGCTTTTTTCACGACAATATTCCAAGAGCAGAAAAGAAAGTGTGATTTATTATATGAATTTAACTTAAAAAAAATGATGAATGAATGAATGAACAGGCAGGCAGGCATTCATAGCATGGTGCTAATGATGCTGTTTTGTGCATTATGAAATAAATTTGCTTCTACACACATATTTTCCAAGGACTTTTGTCAATCTTTTCATAAGAGACAAAATCTTCTCATGGGACATCATTCTGCTAATAAGGGGATAAAAATATGCCTGAAAAGGAGGAACTCTTACTGATGGAGTAGATCCACAAAGGAGCAGCGATGCTTAAGAAAATTATTTGACTACCTGCAATACAACAATCCTCCCATATCCATGTTTCGAGACCCCATGGGTGCCTGAAACTACAAATAGTACTAAAGCCTATGTATAGTGTTTTTTCTCTTAAATATACATATCTAGGATAAAGCTTAATTCATAAATTAGGCACAATAAGACATTAAAAATAACAAATAATTATTTGTAGTAATGTATTAATAAGTTAAATAAAGGTTACTTGAACACAAGCTTTGCTATACAATGACAATGAGATGGCTACTAAGTGACTAATGGGTGTGTAGTGAATATAGGGTAGGTATGCCGGACAAAGCACTGTTCACATCCTGGGCAAGACAGTGTGAAATATCATCACTCTACTTAGAAAAGCATGCAATTTAAAATTCACACATTTTTTATTTCTAGAATATTTCATTTAACATTTTTGACCATGGTGACTGTGGGTAACTGAAAAAATAGAAAGCAGAACCACAGATATAGGTGAACTACTATACCTGGATTTCTCTGAAATCCAAAGCCAGGTAACTTTAGAAAGCAACTCACGCCCATAATCCTAACACTGGGAGCTGAGGTGGGTGGATTGCTTGAAGTCAGGAGTTTGAGACCAGCCTGAGCAAGAGCGGGACTTAGCCCAACATCGTGATGGACACCTATAGTCCCAGCTACTCTGGAGGCTGAGGCAAGAGGATCATATGAGCCCAAGAATTTGAGGTTGTTGCGAGCTATGACAAAGCCATGGCATTATACTCAGGGCAACAGAGTGAGACACTTCTCAAAAAAGAAAAAAAAAGAAAAAAAAAGAAAGGAAGGAAGGAATTAAAGAGGAAGGGAGGGAGGAAGGAAGGAAGCAAGGAAGGAAGGAAAAAAGGCAGGCAGGCAGGTCTGCCTATTCTTGGTTAATCCCATTTTATATTCTGAGGGTAACCTTTTCAGTTTGTAACATGACTTAAAATATTAAATTACTTTCCTCAGTTGTGATACTGGTTCATCTCTGTCCTGATTCCTCTGTCTAAATGGCCTGCAGGAGCAGAATCCAGCTTCATGCTACACTCCCTGAAGACATCTCAACTGCTCCTCATGCCTGTTTCACCACATCCCCCTCTGTATGGTCCCATAATCTTTACTGTTGGAACCTCTGCTTGCTGCCACCCTGTGACTTTGCATAGCATCTAGTCTCTATCCTGCCCTGCCATTGCACAACTCTAGTTATGGAATTCCTTTAACCATAAAATTTGGAAGGATTTTTTTAATTGAATAAACAAAGATTATCATGAATAAAGCTACTTAGTAAAGACAAAATCCCTAAGTATATTTAATGTCAATTGCTACTTTTATTTAACATCTACTGATATTTATTCGCACTGCTGGCCAGGGGTATGTATCCTGCCAAGATGTACATTTCTGCAGTGCTACAGAATGCCATGGTAAGTTTCCTGGGTATAAGAAATGGGTTTTCAATGAAATTTTAAGCAGCAGAATAACAACTTCTCTGAATATCAGGAAATTCTACCACGGTCCCTATGATAGTCTATTAAACTTTACTGAGACAACAGTGCAAACCACTTTATAAATTTTTAAGTGGTTTAATACGTAAACTACAATTTGGTAATATGTTGTAATAAAAAGTACATATGATTTTTTAAATGGTAAAATTGAATTTTTGAATTTCTTGTTTAAAATATCATTGCTTTACCTCGTGCCTTTACAAATAAGTACAACATAGTTTCTGGAGATACATGTAAAGGTTATCCAAAGATGATCATAAAATTAGCAGACACTTAATCATGGCAAGACTGGATGAGTCTGAACTATGTCTGTGAATAATCATATTCAACTTTATAAATTAGAAAAGAAGTTTGCTATATTATAATATAAAATAAAAATAACTGTGCTTTATAAACCACTCATCTGTACCTTTACTCTATAATCATGTTCTTCTATGTCAAATGTAAGCAATATTTTTTGAACTTCACAGAAGAATTAAAAATTCATTAAAATTCCTTCCCTGGGGGGAGGGGTGGAACATTTAAATCATTACATAAGACCTATCCCATAACTACCAAAATGGGCCACCACAGCGCTGTCCTGTCACACATAATCACTTGGGAGGGCCAAGTTCAGCTACACATGCCTTTAAACCTATAATGGGTACAGCATCTTGACTTTGGTTAGCTATTCAGATTCTTGCTCTGCCTACTGTATATTTTCCTTTTTCTATTGTTAACATATATTATCTTGGGTTGCTGAAATACGTGTTTTTTTTGTGCTACAAAAATTCCATTTTTATTGAAAATACCTTTAGAGATCTCAAACATACATAAATACACTATATATGTGTACATTCGTGTGTATGTGGGTGTGTATATATGTCTTTCCTCCAGTGAAATTTTAAACAGTTTATTGATATTTAAGGACATTCAGGCAATTTCATAAGAGCCTGAATACAGGAAACAGAAAATTACAGGTGGTCAAGATTGTATCATAATCGCAGTAGGGGTAATCAGTTATTAAATGAAGTTTTCCCCTTAAAGAAAATAGAAGTTCATGACTATGAAACAAGTAATTCTCTCTTGGAGGCACCAATGAAGCAGTGTAAGCATTTGCTTGATGTATGTTAACTAGACTAGCATTCTGTTAAAAATTAAGTGAGGAACTCTGAGCCTGCTCTTTCATTTTTATGTTTTCCATGAGGGGTAATAATTAAAAAACAATAATTATATTTAGTAAAAGAAAAATTTTAAGTGAATGAAGTGTTTTCTTGAGGATAAACGGTTTAATGCATTTTGTGGAGATCTGCAGATCTATTAAAATCATGGTTTATATGGCATTCAGTTTATGATTGTTTCTCTTTGGATAGTGTATGATCTATAAAGAAGGCAATCTGTAAAAGGCAGCTAAGTAGCAGTGTATATCAGGAAATGGTAGATAAAATCTAAACAAACATATTTCCTATACTCAAGGAAACTTTCAAAAAAGGAAAATAAAAATACTATTCTTTAGTAAAAACTAAGAATTCGCCTCCCTCCCAGTAAGAAAAAACCCAGCTTCCTGACTTGGTTATTTCAATGTTCCTTTCACGCAGCCAGAGAAATGAAGGATGTGATCTAACCAGGCTACTGGAAAAGGACTTTGCTATAGAATGTGAAGAAAATTAATCATAAAATAAAATACACAGCATTGGTAAATGGGTGGCAAACTAAGAATATTGATAGGAAGGTTTTATTTAGCAAGCTAAGTCTTTTTTTTAACTAAATGCAAGATATGAGTAGAAAGAAATTTTTTTTTTTTTTAAGAGGATGGAAGAATCCAAGTGACTAGTATCTCCTTTCATAGGGTCATTTTGAAAACGGTACACAAAACGTCATCATGCTCCCCCTCTCTAAAACATGTTAGCTCCCACTCTCAGATAAAATAGAGAACCGTCGAGTATGATACAGTGCAAAGAATTTGGATCTTAAATTAGACATGGGGTTCTGATGCCAGCTCGGCTCCTCACAAACTGTACTACAATAGGCAGCTAACACGAGGCTCAATTTCAATGGGCCCATATTACGCTGCTGTGAGCAGGCTATGTGAGAACACCTGCAGCGCTTATGCTCATTTTGTATATTCCCTCCTCTTTTTCCCCTAGGATGAATAAAACCTAATTTTGCTACATCCCTTCATTATTAATACGGTTGTTACCTTTTCCAATTTGTTTCTAATTTAAATAGTCCACTCTTCTATATATTATAGCCTATGTTTAAACTTAATTCCTTAAATATGCCTCTCCCATTGCATAATCTTTTCTGTCAATTTTTCATATAGTTTTTTCTGTTGAAATACTCTCCTCTAAACTTCAACTTAATCAACCACAGTTTTACTCATCCTTTATGATTCAAGCAACATGTGCCATTCAAAGAATACTCTACTCACAGGGAGACCCTTGCCATATGCTTTCATAAACTCTATTACTGTCTCTCTGGACACTTTTCACATCATTGATCACATTTGTAATCTTTGCTTTTTAAATTTGGTTTATCTTGATGCCTTCCACAATATTTACTCCTACTTGATAGTCAAAGAAGATGTTTTGGGTCACTGCCAATAAGAACTACAACACTATTCTGTATTCTACCTAAGATCTATAATACAAGGTACAGATTCTTCAAGTTGTCCATAGTGCAAATAATTTGAAAGACAATACTCTTTTCCATTTAAACAAGAAAATAAAAAATGTTCTGTGCTAATGTGCCATTTGTTAGAGAAAGCCCAACATAAAAATACTAAAAACAACTTTTTGCTAAACTCATTTTTACAACTTACTTATTATTTTTTGGGTCTCTTTATGTCATATGTAATTACTTCCAAGTAAAAAAAATATTTCTCTCCCTCACCGTCCCTGTCCTATTTTTTAAAAATCCACACACAAAAAAGTATACTGAATGTCCTTGATGCTGTTCATAACTTCACTGATAAAAGACTTGCAATTGTCATTTTGACAATTGAATTTAATTAAAATTATCGTACATTGTATTATTATTATCATTCTTAATTGCTGTCCAAATTTTTGATCCCACACAGAAAATAATTGTAAAAACTTGATATTTTTTCAATGCAACATTTTCTCAAGGCAATCCTTATACGTATGTCATTTTGTTCTGGGTTTTTGCTGTTGTTGTTGTAACTAAGACTATTTCTTATCTGATTTTATTTTCTCATAGTCACACACTTTTTATTATTCTCTGTGGTTAACATGAGTGCTCTGACTTTGCTAGCAGGACTGATCTTGCTGATTTCGTGTTGAACTAGGTAGAGAAATAGCCTTGTATTATCTCCACAGATAGTTGGCCTTTCTAAATCATTTATCAATTCTTATTACCATGAATGCTGGAGTAATTGAAATTCTGTATTACCATCAACTCACCAAAGCAACTTGAATTCCTCCCTGTGATACTGTCCTATCTCTTCTCACTATATAATAACTTCTGGTAATTTATGCACACTTTGAATATTCTGATTCAGTTTTGTGTGATAGAAGGCATGTGTGTGCTCTGCAATGCTGTCACAAAATGTTTTATAATAAAAAAGGGAAGTTTAATAAATGACATCCATATTATTACTAGATGTTCTTCAGCGTGAACACGTGGGATTTAGAGAGACTGAATAGAAGAACTTCATGTTTTTTCTTTCCTTTCACAATAATGAAAAATGCCTTTAGCTAAACTTAAGAAATATGTACAGTATGATGTTATATTTTTCTCCATGAGCCAGGCAAATTGGGCCTGCCACAAGCTTGATGACTCAGAAGGAAATATGAAATCTTTAGCTTATATTCTAAAGAATTTTACTACTAAGTACTTGTTTGTAGTCTTCTTCTAGTCATTCTCATGATAGTCACCAGGCTTGCGGTTTTAGGATCATTAAATCTATTTGGTTTGAGATCTTCGATCTTTACATGAGTTTTTATGAAGAACAGGGGAAAGTTGTATCTGCTTGGTTACAGCCAACTGAGTGACATGCCAATATTCACACAATTTGTACACAAATTACATGTATGATATATTTTACCTGACTTAAAAAATGTAACTTTTGGGAGAGATTAAAGATGGTGGCCGAGTAACAGCTTCCCTGCAACTGGGCACAGCGAGTCTGGGGAGACAAGACTCCAGGCATCTCTGGGCCATGGGATCTGCCTATAATCATCCCTTTGAGGATACAGGGAGCCATCAAGGGACTTCTGGACCCCAAGAGGAGGACAAAAACAGTGGAAAACTGGCAAGTGGTTGTGTGTGTTTGATCAACCTAATCATCCCGGCAACCGTAAGTACAAGCAATAGTGAGACTGCAAACTGGAAAGGCCTTACCAGTGAACTGTTTTGGTGTTCTTGGACTTGGCACTCAGTTGAACTGCCTTGGGGAGAGCTTGGGCAGGAGTGTGGAGAACTTTGAGCGTTGTCTGGGGCCCCAGACTGAGCCACTGACCTGGGCACAGAAAGTCATTGTCAAAGAGCTGCCCTGGCAAGCTCCGCCCTCAGGGTGCCAGAGCAAGGATGGGGTGGGACAAAGTAACCTAGTGATTGAGCAGTCAAAAGGCGGGGACTGAGATGCTTTACAGCCTTAATCCTTAGGGGCAGAGTAAGACGGTTTTGGCACACTGGAGCCTTGGGCTGTTGCCCTGGGCAGAGTGCCATGACGTTATAGCTCATAGAAACCTCAAACTCCTGGGCTTGGCACGGCCCAGACCTCCATAAGAGCTGAGCAGCAACCCCCGACCAGTGACCTGCACAGACCGGGCCTCCGCATTCCCTGACCAGGAACTGCAGAAGCCACGCAACCCTGTGTCCTCCCTCTTGGGTCCTCCCAGCCTCCACACTAGCCCGTTCATCTGGCCTGGGACTCTGGTAGCTGTGTGCCCTTTGGAGCTCTCCCTGCCTCTGCACAGAGCCCTTCTCCTGGCCAGAGAGTGCGGGAGCCTTGGACCTTCTGTGCCAAAGTCACTGGGCGCCAGGCACTCCCAGACCTGTGCGCACTACTCCCAGCCCTGTTGCTGGATCTGGGTGTGTCACAAACCGGAGCTGCTTCCACAACCAGAACTCCCTAGCTAAAGCATCCCCAGAGGAACTACACAGGGTCACTTCCTACAAAGATCCAGCAACAATGGAGTAATCCCCTTGGGGTCTAATCTTGGAGAGACACCTCCCCAACTCTGAGGATGGCCAGAGGCAACAGTGAAAAACAATCATGAGGCGTAATCAACAGAAAAACCCTGGCAACATGAATAATCAGAGTAGATCAACTCCCCCAAAGATCAATGGGGCAGAAACAGCACAAGACCCCATGCACAAAGAAATACCTGAGATGTCAGAAATTGAATTCAGGATCTGGATACATATAAGATAGAATTAGAATTCTAAAAGTTATCTCAAGAATTCAATGGATTCAAAGAGCAAATGACCAAAGATTTTGACACATTGAGACAAGAAGTTGCATCCCGCAAAGATCATAGAAACACAGTAGAAAACCTCAGTAACAGAATGGAGCAAGCAGAAGAAAGGATTTCTGACATTGAAGGCAAAGCTTTTGAACACTCCCAAACCCTCAAAGAAGAAGAGAAATGGAGAGCAAAAACAGACCACTCTCTCAGAGAGCTCTGGGATAATTC
>CAUYPK010074085.1:0-135000 GCA_963574355.1 Loris lydekkerianus
TTAATGACATCATATAGTAATAGGCTGAAAAGAATAAAAAAAATTAAAAGTAGAAAAAAATGAACAGCATCAATGTATAGAGTACAAAATTCTCCCTCGATCAGTATATACCACGACACAGTAGAATAAATATTTATTGAGATATGGAGCTACAAAAACACATGACATTAAAACGGACAAAACCTTTGAAACAACCTAATAGCTGGGACTACAGATGCTCACCACAACATCTGGCTATTTTTTGGTTGTAGTTGTCATTGTTGTTTGGCAGGCCCAGGCCAGGTTCAAACCCACCAGCTCCAGTGTATGTGGCTGGTGCCCTAGCTGTTGAGCTACAGGTGCCAACCCCAAACGTGGGTCTTGAGGAGTGAAGTTTGCTAAGAGAACAAATGGATGTTGAGGTGGGGAGGGTAGAAAAAGGAGCGTGTTATAAAGACAGAGAGATTAAAAAGCCTGGCATGTTAGAAGAATCACAATTAGTTTTTCTGGCTTGCTGTAGTTGGGGCAAGGTGAGGAATAGGAGAAGCTAGATCCTAAAGGACCTGGTCTGCCTTATTAGGAGACCAGATTTCATGCTGAAGGTAGTGGGGAGTCACGAGAGCAGTTTAAATAACCTGTCACTATGTGGTCCCTGTGGCTCAAAGGGGTAGGGCACCAGCCCTATATGCCCAGAGGTGGTGGGTTCAAACCCAGCCCCAGCCTAAAAAAAAAAAAAAAGTGAAATAAATAAATAAATAAATAACCTGTCACTGTATATCAAGAGTGTTTTAGCACTTAATTTTAAATAACTTTGGATTTATAAAGTTCTTTTTTATGGAGAACTGAAATCTTTCTCACTCCGTCTTGAACTTCACTGTTTTCATTCTCGGGGGGGGGGGGGGCTGGATCTTACAGAGTAAATCTAATTGCATTCTTCTCATATGTTAACATGAAATATTTAACAATTGTGATTGGGTTCTAGTGGGTCTTCTCTGGGTTAAACATTTTTAGTTCTCTTAACCATTGTTCCTTATAGAATTATTTGCCTTAAGGAAGAGAGTTGGGGTATTTACCCACTGCCTCATCTCCTGATGATTCTTTGAGGTTTCCATTTGGGCTACAAGGGTCCTGAGGCATTGGTGAAGGCTCTGATACAATGATTAGAAAGTTATACAGCACACATTTGAAGTGGGTATAGTCAGCATGAGATGGGTCTGAGCTCACATGGAACTGTCCACTGCAGGTTACAGCTGAAATCAGAGATGGGCCAAGGGTTGTGAATTGGGGTACCAGAGGCAAATGCTATAGTAAAGGTAAAGATTAAGCTGTTTTGACAAAGACATTCCAAAATACAGTGCCCTGTATAAATAAGATAGAAGTTTATTTCTTTTCTTTCTTTTTTTTTTTTTTTTGCAGTTTTTGGCCAGGGCTGGGTTTGAACCCACCACCTCCCGCATATGGAGTCAGCATCCTAATCCTTTGAGTCACAGGCGCCGCTCAGAAGTTTAGTTCTTAAGTCTGACTAGACTGGAATTGTGTGGCCATTCTAAAATACAGTGCCCTGTATAAATAAGGTAGAAGTTTATTTCTTAAGTCTGACTAGACTGGAATAGTGCAGCTTCTCTGTTTAACAAGGTCATTCAGGGACACAAGTTTCTTTCATCTTGTTGTTATACCTTCTCCTAGTGCATTTCCTAGATGTGTGGCCAAAATTGGATTGTTGGTACATTTGTGTTCGGTCTTGCAGACAGGGCAGAAAAGAGGGAGTCCAGTGCAAGCAATTTCCTTTTAAACAAGTGAAGTAGAAATTGGACACCTCCTTTATGTTCTTATTCCATTGGCAAGAACTTAATAACATGCCAATGTTGTCTGCTAGAAAAGCTTTGAAATGTTGTCTCTAACTATGTGAGAGTAACAAGGGGGAGAAAGGAATTTGGTGAGATTCCTAGCAACTACATAACCTTCTTTGCGTTGAATTTTCTGTCCTATGTGTGTTCAAATTCAAATTCAAATTCCAGTTCTGAAGTCGCAATAAAACCCAACAGGTCCAAACACAGCCAAAGCCAAACCATAACCATTACTTACTGCAAGCAGCTGAAGGATTCTTTGGTTGGTCTCAATTTAAAATGGTGAAGGGTGATTCTCCTGTTGCTCCCATTCTTATTGAGAGCTGTTGGGCCATGCAAAATGGGCTGAGAAGAAAGATGCTCTCCTCAACAGAGATCCACAGTGTTTCTTATTTGGCAACTATTCTCCATGTCTGTCATTGGAGCCCAAATTTCATTACAATTCGAAGAAAAATAGGAGATTTGAGGGATTCAAGTAGACTATATTTCATCACATGTACAAAATTTCAGAGATACTACTTTCTGACAACCCAAGTTGCAAAGGAAATAAATGTTCCACTACTGTCCTTGTACATCATTACTAATGAGGGCAGCTTGTGCCATGTCAGTGGCATGAGTACTTTACTTGGGTGGAATCTGTGTCCCAGCTGTATTGTATGCTACAATTATTTGTATCTCTGTAATACAATGTTGTTCACTGCATACATTGAGTTATGTGAGACATAAGGAGAGGCAGACCTTTTGTTTCTCTGCAAGAAGTATATCTCTAAGGCCTTAATTGGGTAGTATGAGATGTTGACATTTTACCCCAACTTGACAGCCAAATCAATGTTATTGAAGGCAGCCTGTAGGCATTCGTGACAGCCTAAGGATTAATACTTTTAGCCAATTTCAAAATGGTTGCAGCACATCAGCAGGCCAGGTGTGTTGGCTTCTTGGATTCGAATCAAAGCAATTTTGAGGCGTGATCTACACTATTCATACGTTGCATGCAGTAAAAGTAAACTGAATCAAATGTCTCAACTGACCACAATTGGTTCATTTCAAAAGACACTTTGCTTATTACCTCCTCTTTTTTATATTGCTGTATATATTGATGACAACATAGAGGTTTATTCATCCCTGTTGGACCTAGTCCAAATGGAGTTAAATTTTAATAGAAGAGGTTTGCATCCCGGATAAATGACTAGAATGACAAAATGACTGAGTAGAATACTGCCCGAAATGACTATGGCAAAGATAGCACTCAAACATCTTTGTGTTTCCTACAACATCCTACTTTCTCTTGTAGTTAGGTTGGAGCTATGTGACCAGTTTTGGTTAATGTGCAGGGAGCTGATGTGATATGTGACATTTCTGGACTGAGTCAGTAAAGGCCTTGTATGCCTCCTCAATTCCTCTTGACTCCTGTTGCAATGACCTTGGAGGTCACATGTTTCATATGGACTAGGTACAGCATGGAGTATAGCTTTCTGAACCATATCACTAAGGAGAAGTAAAATGATGGCATAGCCAAGCTTATTTCGACTAATTCAGAGGTGTTTTAAATTACCCAACGACTGGGCCAATTATTCATTATTATTATCTATGTGACTGAAAAAGACATTCAAAATATTTACTCTTAAAAAATACATGCTTACTCTTGCAAATATTTGTCGAAGCAATCAAAGGGAAAAGTTTATTTATGTCAAAAGATGTCTAGGAAAGATAAGTGCCAAATGCCAACTTTCAGGGAAAAATCATAATACAAAGGAAAGCATGAAATCTGGTCATTGATTTTGCAGCTATTATTTTTTTCTTGCTGTATTTCTATTCGGTGTCACATGGTTCTGAGCAATTCTGAAATTGGAAGTCAAGCTTATCCAGCAGTTAGTGATGTCATCTCTAACACTTTATAAATTTAGACAGCTGCTATCATACAGTAAGTGAAGTTGAGGCACAAATCAAAGCTAAATTCCATTGCATGTAGAACTAGTGTTATATGTTGGACACCCAAAATGATATATGAGCAACAGATCAGATCTAGCTAGAACTGATATTTAAATCTCTTTTGTTCTTAGAGGTGAGCTGGAGGAGAGCCACATTTCAGCCCAGGCGATGTTCATTATCTTTTTGCAGTTTGTCCTTTCTCTTCTTGCTATAAAGTAAACTCTATGTGCAGGAAAGGGTTAATCACATTTGTAGCAACAAATTATTTGGGGCTGACTAACTTTAAATTAGAAATTCTTATTAAAAAGTTCAACTCTAGCATATTAAAGGAAGTCATTATTGTAAACATAACCTTGCCTCATAAGAAGTAATAAAATACTTGGCAGTCCCAGGCTTAGTTTATTCATGTATCCAAAGCTTTTCAAATTCTTATGCATTTTTGGTAACTCTATTTTATGTCTTAATATTTAACTTATTCCAGACAGTCTTTGTCAGGAAATCCTATATAAGATGAAGAATCTGAGCTCATGACATTAATATAGTCACAAGATGAAAATACAACTTCATGATCTCTTTTCCCCCACCTGCTTTTATCTGCACCAAAATGGGAAGCAATATAGCATCCACAACAGGAGAAATGATGTCATTCTATCTTTTGAAAAGGCACAGTTGACTGACAGAATAACCTGCACTGATAATATGCTAATAAAATAGGCTTAGATGGCATAAAATAGAATTGGCTATAAACTGGTCCCTGACAGGAAGAGAACTGGTACGTAAGACTGATATCTATTGGAAACTTCTTCATTTAATGAGTAATTCACTGTAATTAAAATGAAAATGAACTAGCTTTCATTACTGGCTCCTAAGAGAGTTTATCAAGGCAATAGGGATCAAGGAAATTTTATATCTAGTCAGTTTCTGTTCAAATATAGCATCTTCTCTTTCCGAGGAGAAAGAGAAGCTTTTATTTCTTGTCTTTATCTTCCTTTTCTTTTTTCATTTCATTTAATTCTCATTCTTTTCTCTCTCTTTCTCAAATGTAAAGTGTTTGTTTTGCATTACAGATGTTGCTGAATTATCTGTGGATTCCATGAGCACATAATTTAAATTTTACTTCTCATCTGCATGGAAGACTGGAAGATTACAAAAATCTTGTAATAGGGGCATTTTTAGAATCCTAATTACAGTTTTTAGTTTGAATTGCTAAAACTTCCAAGTTTCCCTTAACTCTAGAATCAGACTATCAGGGATTTCCTGTGGTTTTAGGTTTTCTCTGCAAATACAGGTAAGATCTTTTGGATTTAAAGTGTCCCTCACTTTTCCAAATTAACTTTACTTATTGTGCTTAGAGAAGATCTGAGCAATGATGATGATCAAATGTATTTCTTCTTTCCTCAACTTTACAGAAAACATAAATCCATTATATGAGTGAAATTCAACATCCATTAGATGAGACTAAATTCAATGGCCAAAACCAGAAGAGTGGGTAGACATGCATGATGGTGAAGTATTTTCTAACATTCAGCATTTAAATTAGCTGAGCTATACGTTCTTAATAATATATGTTGGGCTCTGAGTGAGTGGGAAATTCTGACAATCATTGCTTTAGCCAAGTCTTCTCAATTTTAGCACTATGGACATTTGGGTTGCATCATTCTCTGTTGTGGGGGGCTGACCTGTGCACTGTAGGGTTTAGTAGCATTCCTGACCTTTATTCACTAGATGCCAGTATCACTTCTATTCCAAGTTGTGACAACCAAAAACGTCTCCAGATATTACAAAATATCCTCTGGGGAAGTAAACAAAATTGCTCTGGTTGAGAACCACCACTTCCGCACAAAAGACCTTTGCAGTAGACAAATTTGTTTTATGTGAGAGTGACCTACTCGGCATTTTTGACACCTGGAACAGAATTTTTTTTGTCTCTTTTTTGAACTCTTTCCAACCTGAAGAGTTTGAAGTTGCTGTGAACTATGACTCCATGGCACTCTACCAAGGGTGACAAAGTGAGACTCTTGTCTAAAAAAAAAGAAAAAAATAGAGTGATAAATTTTAACTTGGATTATATCAACCAAATTCAGTAAAATATTTTATTTATTGACTAAAGTTTTTACTTATCGAGTAGAAAACTAAATCAAGTAAACACAAAATTAAAATACCTAAGGAGGCTTGGCGCCTCTAGACTCAGCAGCTAGAGCACCAGCCATATACACCAGGGCTGGTGGGTTCGAACCCAGACTGGGCCTGCCAAACAACAATGACAACTACAACCAAAAAGTAGTTGGGTGTTGTGGTGGGCATCTATAGTCCCACCTACTTGGGAAGTTGAGGCAAGAGAATCGCTTAAGCCCAAGAGTTTGAGGTTGCTGTGAACTGTGATGCCACAGCACGCTACCAAGGGTGACATAGTGAGACTCTGTCTCAAACAAAATTAATTTATAAATAAAATACCTAAGGAACAATACATTACAGTTTGCCTTCTATAAATACAAGATGCAAGTAATCACATAGAGTGACAGTATTGAAATAAGTCAGGTTGAATCTCTACTGTTAAAATTCTTGTCCTATCACTGTTTACTTTGGATCTAGTATTTATTTGTTTTTATTTATTTTTTGACTTTATTTCTTTGAGGAAGGGGACATCACACTTCTACTTAATGAAGAGAAACATTTTTCCAGTAGTGTTTTATTTTTCACACTTGTTATGCCACAAATTCATAGGGAACAGGTTCCAGCGGCTCAGGCCCCTGTCTATGGGTTCTCATAGAGTGTGCTTCTCTGAGTGAAGCAGGCTGACACTTCAGCTGAACCCTTCTCTTTGGTTTCCTTGTTTTTCCAGTCATTTTCCTTCACACGTTTCAGGAAGCTATCTCCATGCTTAACAGTGCTTAATATGCTCAATACAAACAAGAACCTTGCCCTTAACTTGTTTGTTTACAACAATGGAATAGCATGTTGGGTAACGCTTAGACTTCCAATTTTGCCATGGTAACATTTGTGTGGAATGTCTTCTTGAACAGTACCCATTCCCTTAATGTCTACAATATCACCTTTCTGGTAGATTCACATGTATATGGCCAAAGGAGCAACTCCATGTTTTCTAAAAGAAAACATGTTGTTCTTAGAGAACAAGTATTAGGTACCTCTCTTCTTTCCCTTTGTGTTTTGGCATTTTGGTGAATTGCTGGAAGATGGCATCTGCTGCCAAAAGGAGGAAATATGTAGAACACAGAGGTTGCAGATGAACTCCACCAAACTGATTTTGGTGAACTCCACCAAAGTTCTGAACTATTAGCAGCCTCCTCTTCAAATGAATGAAAGTAGAAGGATCCTCATAGGGCAGAAGCCAAGTGTCAAGAGTTCTTAAACTTCCACATCAAATATACTGTTTATTATGGGATAATAGAAATAAATAATATTATTAAAAGTAATAAAATATATTATCAAATCTCACTAGAAATCATTGCAATTGTCTTAAACTTAAACCAATGGTTCTCACCCAGAGACAATTTTGTCTGCCTGGAGATATTTAGTAACGTCTAAAGACCCTGGGGAAAGGTGATACTGGCATCTAATGAGTAGTGGCTGGGGATGCTTATAAATATTCTACAATGCACAGGGCTGCCCCCCTCCACAACAAAGAATCATCCAGCCCAAAATGTCAATAGTGTCCAGACTGACAAATGCTGATTTAAACTAATCAAATTTCCCCCCCAGAGGAGTATTTTTTCCTTCACATGGTGTAAAATGTGGGTACATAATGATATGTAATAAAAAGCAGACTGACTTTTATTTATTTATTTATTTATTTTTTTGCAGTTTTTGGCTGAGGCTGGGGCTGGGTTTGAACCCGCCACCTCCAGCATATGGGGCCAGCGCCCTACTCCTTTGAGACACAGGTGCTGCCCCAGACTAACTTTTAGTCTGTTTTATTACTGTTTGTAAATTTTCTACAGGTAATACACCCTCTTATTTTCTATTCTTTGAAACAGACTGCCCTAACTTCCTTACCCTTGGTAAGATGCCAAATATAGCAAAAATCAAGACATAGAGATATTTCTGTGGCTTGTAGGCCTCAGTAATGTGTTCAATGTCACTAACAGAACTGGACTTCTGAAGCTTTTGAGAAAAAATTGGCAGCTCTAAAAATTTTCTCAATATGCTAAGGTTAATCTGTGATGACATGTGTCACGAATTAGTGCTATGGGGTTTGGCTGGCCTCAAATGGTAAGAAGAACTTACATTTAGGAATTATGCTTTCTTTGAGACCTAGGAAAACAAAGATGTGTGGCCGTATTGGTAAGAAATATTCACACTAATTTGTTATATAAAGTCCGGGAAACACATATAAATCAGGAAATAGAAAACATCAAAGACAAAAGCAGACAGTCAGACAGAAGGGGGAAGATACGAATTTAGCGAATTGATTTACTTATTTGTCCTGGTTTGGTTTTGCTTTGTGTTAAATGGATCTGCCAAGACCGCAAAAGATTTTGCCCCCGGGTGTGTTAAGGATGGTAAATCCAAGCCAAATGTATGATCTCTTATCTGATGAATCCTCATGTAATGAAACAGAATTCATTCTCTGTAGATGGCACACTCATTGCTGTTTCTGTGTCTGTATATATTCTCTTTCTCTTTCTTTAGACACCCAATTCGCCTTTCTGTCAGAAAAAGAACTTCGATATTTTCCTCAAGGCCTAATTTGAATTGGACTTTTGTTGTTTAACTTGCATTTCCTTGGTTTTGTTTGTTTTTAAACATTTCCCGGATTTTCTTTGTGGGATTATGCCTACTCAACTCTAGAACTCCCTCCTCCCTCTCCAGTGATGAGTTTGTGGCTGAGGTCTGACCAGTCAGAGTACTGCCTTCTCTTGGTCACAGTGGTTAGCTCACAGATTATAACATGACCCAAGCAGAACAAATTAGAAATAGATGTTTTCTCACTAGGGATACTGAGAGAATGAGATGTAAGCCTAGAGTTTCTGATAGCCATCTTACTAACATGAGAGAGCCTTTCTAAGAAGAGAGCCAAGACAGGAAAGTAGAGCTGATAGATGGATAGAGAAGAGAAAAAGGTAATGACTTTGATTCCCTAGATTCATTTGTGTCTAAAGCCCACACCTGCATTTTCCAGCTACATAAGTCCATAAATGCCCCTTCTTGGCTCGGTGCCCATAGCTCAGTGAGTAGGGTGCCAGCCACATACACAGAGGCTGGCAGGTTCAAGACTGGCCTAGGCCTGCTAAAGAACTATGACAACTGCAACCAAAAATTAGCTGGGCATTGTGGCAGGTGCCTGTAGTCCCAGCTACTCAGGAGGCTAAGGCAAGAGAATCACCTAAGCCCAAGGGTTTGAGGTTGCTGTGAGCTATGACGCCACAGCACTCTACCGAGGGCGACATAATGAGACTCTGACTCAAATAAATAAATAAATCAATAAATCCCCCTTCTTGCTGAAGCCAGTTTGTGTTGGTTTTCTGTCACTGACGATATAATAATTCATGACTAACATCACTTCTTCCTCAAAGTCTTCCTTGACCATTTTACTTCATGTTATTCTTTCTCAACTCCGAATTTGCGTATAATTTATATGTATAGTACATACTTTAGCACTTGATTATATGCTAAGTTTTATTCTCTAGTTATTAAATTTATCTGAATCCAGTCTTTCCAATTATACTTTAATAATAGAAATATATTCGTGGTTTATAAATCAGTTTTATATTCCTCATTTTATTTAATTTACAAACTCAGAGAGAAGATATTTTGCTTTACATTTCTTTGTATTTTCCATAGTGGGTTTAGTAAAACTTCCATTCATAGCTGTGCTTCTGATTTCTGAGGATCTGAGAAACTTCTAATCCCATAAGCTACAAGCAGCACACAACACAAACTCCAAAAGCTAGTAATCTCGATGTTTACAAAAATGAAGAAATATAACTCATCACGAGCCAATTTTTAGAAATAGGACAAGGCCAATTCACTAGAATAAGCTTTGTGAAGCCAGGAACTTTGCCATATTTGACTTTGTATACACCATCATCTAGCACAGTATCAAGCAAATAGTAGATGCTCAATACAAATTTATTGAATAGATAAATGACTACATTGTAGCATGCTTTCTGCAATGCTAGAAATGTTTTGTAATTTGTGCTGTGCAATATGATAGTCATGTATGGCTATTGAGTGCTTGAAATATTGCTAGAGTGACTGAATGAATGCTAACTTTTATTTAATTATGATTAATTTAAATTTAAATAGCCACATTGACTGGTGGCTACTATGCTGTATTGTACATTGCTGGTGAATAAGGGCAGGGAAGCAGCTTATGCAACACAACCCAAAGATCCTATTGGAGCTACACATTTAATCACTTGATCATAGATTTGGTGTGGGGGGGAACAAACCTAATTTATAACAATAGTCAAAGCAATAGACAAGTCTTCTTTTCTAAAGGTATAATTCAAATATCACCTCCTTTGTGAAGCCTGCCTTGACTTTGATCTCTACCCCACCTTCACTCCATCCAGGTCACAATTAATAAATTAATATTTTTTTTGTTTGTGAGACAGAGTCTCACTCGGTCTACCTGGGTAGAGTGCTGTCTGCTCACAGCAACCTCAAACTCCTGAGTTCAAACTTGCCTCAGCCTCCCAAGTAGCTAGAACTATTGGCGCCCACCACCAGGCCTGGCAAGTTTTTTCTACTTTTAGTAGAGATAGGATCTCGCTCTTGCTCAGACTGGTCTTGAACTCCCGAGCTCTATTAATCCCCATCCTGGGCCTCCCAGCGTGCTAAGAGTACAGGTGTGAGCCACCAGCCTTAATGAATCTTTTTTTTTTTTTTTTTTTCCTGGCATTTTCTTAGTTATTGTGTTAAGACATTTATATTCTACATTTACTAAGTTTCACGTGTACCCTTGTAAGATGTACCGTAGGTGCTTAATGAATCTTTTCAATGGTGCTTTGTTTGTACTCTTACAACCAAGTTTGCTATGCTATATTATAATCAGCTTTATATATGCCTAATTAATAATCTAGATTTATTGCTTTTTGAGGGCAGAGACCATGTCTTATTCTTCTCTATTCATTCAAAAGTACTCACTAAATTCTTACTATGTTAGAACTTACAGTCTAAATTTCTGTTGGTTAAGCCACCCAGTCTGAGGTATTCCTTTGTTATGGCGGTCCTAATAGACTGATACAGTATAAATTGAGTATGTATATTACAGTCTCATGGAGACATAAAGGAGGGAAACCCAATGAGACATTACACAACTCACACTATGAACCCTAAGATAACCCATATTCTGAGACCTGATGGTGACTAGGAGCTAACCTAAAGAAGGAGTTACACAGCTAACATATCTGAACTGAGTGACACCATGTGGAGCTGCTGAGGAAGTGAAAAGAATTTAGTGTGTCTGGGACCTAAGTATGGAATGGTATAGGATAAGGATGGAGATTGTGTGAGGCTATGGAAGCCAAGGTGAGGTATTGAGACTTTCTTTATCTTGGAGCCTCCAAAATGAAGTCATTTGAAGAATTCTAAGCACTTGAGTGGGCAAAACTATATTTTTGTTTAAGAAAGCTACAACTTTGGTTGTAGAATGGAGACAAGATCAGAGGAAAGCCATTCTGAAGGTAGAGAAACCACTTAGAAGGCTGTTGCAGTTGTCTAGATTAAAGATGAGAATGGCTTGGAGCAGAGTTCTTATACCTCTAAGGCCTAGTACAGTACCCAGGTACCAAACAAATATTTGAATTGAAACAATTTGAACAGAAATATGAAAATCAATATATTCTTTGTTTGAATGACAAAAGTAAAAGCAGAGCTACAAAAAGAAACAGCATCTTATGGGATTTATGTGATGCCAACAGATATTTCAATACCGTGTTTCAGATGGGCAAAATGAAGGATTTTAGATCTCATGCTAATAATTTTGGTCATGTCCAAATCAAAGAAAAGCAATTTATGCCAAAAATATCATCTTAGAAAATCAAGCATAAGATTAGCAGTACAGTGATAAAAAGAAAGATGTAATATTTACATCTGTAAATAGACTAGTGTAATAGACTAGTGTATTTCCAGTCTAAACAAGGTTTCACATTAATTAAAACCAAATAAAATTCTCATATATAGTTCATATTTTAGGAGTTGAAAATGTTTTCTCAAGATTAAGAATTGAGAGGGTGAGCCTACAAAATCTTTTGATTCTCATTCTCCCTCTGAAGTAAGCACAGACAATAATAGTAGGAGGATTTAGGTTGGTAAAAACCATATTGGAAAAGATCGAAACCTGTGTGACTATTGAAATTACCTGCTAAATGATGAAACCAGTTTAAATAACCTTAAGAACTTGGGTTTTGCAAAATTTTAAAGGGTAGCTTAGCTTTTATCTTGTCCAGAGGCGAAGAAGTTGACCAAATATCTTCTTAAGCTACCTTTTATCTTCATTTAATTTGTCTTCTTACCTTCTTGAGTGTTCTCTACATTTCTAACAAAGTAACTTTTATTAAATGCCCTTTTTTGCCAGTTATCTATCTCTATCTTCCAAAGTCTCTTTTAGCCAGGCCTGGTGGCTCACGCCTATAATCCTAGCACTTTGGGAGGCTGAAGAGGGTGGACTGCTTGAGCTTAGGAGTTTGAGATCAGCCTGAGCAAGAACAAGACCCCATCTCTATTAAAAATAGAAAAATTATGGCAGCACCTGTAGCTCAGTGGGTGAGGAGCCGGCCACATACACCAAGGCTGGTGGGTTTGAACCCAGCCTGGGCCAGCTAAAATCAACAATGACAACTGCAATAACAACAACAACAACAAAATAGCTGGGCATTGTGGTGGGCACCTGTAGTCCCAGCTACTTGGGAGGCTGAGGCAAAAGAATCACTTGAGCCCAAGAGTCTGAGGTTGCTGTGAGCTGTGACACCACAGCACTCTACCAAGGGGGACATAATGAGACTCTGTCTCAAAAAAAAAAAAAAAACAGAAAAATTAGCTGAGTATTGTAGCAATCTCTTTTGCCTAAGAGTTTAAGGTTGCAATGAGCTATGACATCAAGGCACTCTATCCAGGGCAATAGAATGAGACTCTATTTCAAAAAAATAAAATTAAAATTAAAAATTAAAAAAAAGTCTTTTTTAACTTTTAAGTTTTCTACTGGAAGTCTGGAATATCATTCCAGCCCCAGTTCATCAAGTTATTATTCTACCATCAGTTAAAATTCTTCATATTTGGCTGGGCTCAATGGCTCTTGCCTGTAATCCTAGCACTCTGTTTGGCCTAGGCAGGTGGATTGCTTGACCTCAGGAGTTCAAGAGCAGCCTGAGCAAGAGTGAGACCCTCATCTTTAGTAAAAATAGAAAAACTAAGGCAAGAGGATCACTTGAACCTAAGAGCTTGAGGTTGCTATGAGCTATGATGCCACAGCACTCTACTCAGGATGCCAGAGTGAGACTCTTGTCTAAAAGAAAAACTTCTGTATATTCCACCTCTTTTAGGAATCTATTACAATTTGGTTTTCATAAACTGGTGTGGGTTATAAATAAGATACGTTCCTAAGAACATCTTTAGGTTGGATTTGCATGTAACTGGGATCCATGATCAACAGCTCATATACAGTATTAATAATAACAATACTATAATGGCTCGCATGTGGTAATAATAATATAGTGTAATACTATAATAATAACAATAATGCCCCTGTACTGTAATAGTAAGTTACAGAAACTATTGTGCTGTCTCTTTTAATTTAAACAACACAAAAAGAAAGTCCTATGAAAAGTTTACATAGGAGATAAGAGAAATTTCAAGAAAAAAAAATACATTAAAGGTTAACATTCAATGAATGTTGCATCAATGTCTTGCTTACTGGAAGGGGCATTTTTTTTTTATTGTTAAATCATAGCTGTGTTCATTAGCGCAATCAAGGGGTACATGTGCTGGTCTCATATACAATCTGAAATATTCTCATCAAACTGTTCAACGTAGCCTTCATGGCATTTTCTTAGTTATTGTATGTAGACATTTGTATTCTGCCTTTAGTAAGTTTCACCTGTACCCATTCTAAGATGCACCGTAGGTGTGGCCCCACTCATTACCTTCCTTCCACCCTATCCTCCCCCCTCCCTTCATCTTCCTTGGCCCTTAGTTTAGCTTTTGCTTTCCGATTCACCAAGCAGGAATGAGAAGATAGGATTAGAACAAAGAAACCACCCTGGAATGCAGATCTGGGAACTGCATTCCTTCAAAGAGGGGACACCTGCTGCAGGGAGCATGACAAAACTGTCAAGGAATGGAGTGTGCACCCAAATGCTCAGGAGCAAAACATTGTCAACTGAGGATGTTAGGCTCCTCCTATAGAGATGAGCTACGTGATAGCTACTGTTATTTTACCAAGACTTTATTGACCTACGTTTAGGAAGGTCAATATTTTCCCTAGGTTGTTAAACAACTCCTGAAGTAATTACAGTCATCACTAAGAGTGAGTGGGAGGTGGCCCACACTAGGTAATACTTTTACCACTTTATTATCTAATTTAATCCTCAGTAACAATCTGGCAACATGGTTATCATCATTACTCACATGTTACATATGAGGAAATCAAGGTACAGAGAATCTAATTATCTTATACAAAGTCACACAGGCAGCAAGTGGCAGATCCAGGATGAGGACCCAGGCAGTCTTGGCTAAAGCCTGAGTTTTTTACTGCTAACACCACACAGCCTCTATCAGCGAATTAGTGCTGGCTGGCTTGGGGAAGGCTAGGCTGAAATGTCAGTCACTGAACCTGGAATTATTTCCCACCTGTACTACTGAGACAGGGATCTTGAGACTCAGCTTTCCAGTCTGAACAATCCAGTTTGCATTAATAAGACTAGATCATGCAACGGAAAAATAATCTGCGAAGCAATAAATCAGATTCTCTAGAACTTTAAAACGAATCCCTATTGATAGCTTAGGCATTTTGGAAATTACATTCATTCTTTCAGGAGAGCAGGGTAATAATTAGTAATAGACTATGTACGGCCAAGGGAACTCTAGGACACTGGGTAAGTCTGATTCAATCAACACAGTTGGAAGATAAAGAAAATTATGAGAGTAATTTTCTCATTGTAATCAGTACAGTGTATTTAGTGGCCAGAGATTTTAAAAAGAAAGTGGAAATGCTGCAGGGTGGATTAAAACCACACAAAGAATGTAAAAACCTGGAACAAAGAGCTCATAAAGCAGGACTGAGGATGTGTTAGGCTCAAAACTAAGAGACTGAGGTTTAAATTAATGATTTTAGAGTTAGAGAACTAAAAAGCATGCTAGTGTTTTCTGTCTTCCTCGACTACACAAGGTGAATAATTTAACTTAAATGGTGGTACAGATTTTGGTTACCTTTGGGCCATTTTGTAAACTGGAAAACCGAGGCAAACATGCGATCATCTCAAGATGTATGCAAATCAGCTGTGGCACATCTGGGACACACACCTCTGGACTCCTCATTAAAATGAATTAGAGATAGCAGGCCTCAAAACCAGTGTGGTTTTCAAGTCTTCTGAGGAGAGGAACCTTTATTCAGGACTTTAATATTGAAGCTCTATTCTAGGGGAGATTGTTCCGGCTAAAAGCTGGGACAGGATGCCCCATATGGCACCACTCCCTCTGCCCACGGCACCATCCCCAGGCTGCCTGAGTCCATGTTGCCTCTGGGGAACAATGGCTCTGACTCTGGGCTTCTCACTGGAAAAGTGAAAGAGCAGGGTTTTCTAGCATTTGCCATCGCCTATATACAAAAATAAAAGGTTCTTTGTTCACATGACGAAAAAGAACATTCTAATTGAAAAACATGAGGAAGGACGGTAAGTTTGGAATTAAAGTACACAAAGCAATGCCATAGTAATTCTGAATTTTCCAATCCATGCTCAATACTTAGTCATTAATTATTCATCAGTAATTCATCTTGAATCTTCAAAGATAAACCAAATACAAGAATTGTGTACCTGGATATCATCTAGAAAGTTATATTTCAGGTAGCATAATCGGGAGATAATTAAACCCAAAATTGAGTAAGCACAGTGCTTACACAGTTCTGGCAAGCCTCCCAGTTTTGTTGATGAATGGACAGACGTCCACATGGAGTGTCCTTGACTTTGAGACAAGTGGTAATTTCTTACCGAATGCTTAAACTGGTGGCTTGGGAAATTATTTTAGCAGATGTAAAGTGGGAGGATACTAGGAACGGCGCGGTGCAAAGCATGGAAGATACGAGAGAACAAAAATAACCGGAAGAGGCAAATGGTGATGAATGACACCGATTCAGCGAGAAGGGAATAAAAAGCCCAAGAAACCATTTATTAGCTCATTTTCCAACAAATGATTCTGCATTCTAATGAAATGATAAAATTCAGCCTCCAGTTCTAAACAGCTTTGGTGATAGGAATTTTTAAATACTACCCACAATGCTGAAATCAGCTCCCAAGTTTATACATCTTTAAACCTCAAAAGGGAATCAGTCAGGTTAAAAAGCATTTTTCAGAAAAAAAGGGGAATTTTCTGGAAGCCTTGTTTTCCATTAGATTTCTAGATAGGTGGTTAATTTATGTTGATTATAGCTTTCAAGACAAGGACAAAGACTAGAGGAAAAAGGAATTTCTGGAAGGGCCTGCTTCAATCCTGATCTTTAAAACTTTCATAGTCAAATAATGCCACCTGCCAACAAAATTACCTTTAACTCAAATATAAGCCTTAGGAAAGTACTAGAAGGTAGTCTATTAGTTATACTTTTTTCTCCCTAGTTGGATCCGTAAGAGGGAAAAGGACGAAGAGAGCTAGTAGGCAGGTGTGCATCCTTTCTTTCCCAAGAAGAAAATGTGTTCAGAGTTACATAGAGGACATAATAGAAGCAGCATCTCTGACATTCATCCAAGGAGAGACTCCGGGGGTTAGTGACCTGCAGGAGCAGAGAGGGGAGAAGACCACAAAGAGGAGGGGAAAAAGTGAGGCAGAACCGTGGGTCCTGAGCCAGCCAGCAGATGATGCATGAGTGTTTGTAGGAGGCCCCTGTGAGAAATACTTTGGCAATAAGGGATTGGGGAAGGGATTTACCATCATTGGCTCTAGTTAACGCACGAGAGCACGTACGTCATTGGTTAGCAGTCTCCACACCTGTGGCGTAGGTGGCCAGGGGATTACTTCTAAAATAGCTGGGGAGAAGTTTTTGTCCTTTGGCTCTGCTTCTTGCTCGCAGGATGCCTGATTGGCGCTCCCCTACTAAGCCTGCTGCTGAGAGATTGCTGCTGAGATGCTGGCTCCTACGAATGTTGACTGTGACTTCCAAGGTGCTTCGGCACCTGAGACCTGAACGTAACCTGGAGAATCAGCCTGCGTCCAGACAGTTGAGTGGGCCAGGGCCGGAGACCTAGTGTCCGGGCTCCAACGAGGCCCTGGGTTGAAGTCAGAGACACGACGTCCTGGGCCCCGACAAGAGTTGAGTTGGCTTTGGGCGTCCCGAGGCAACTCTAAAGCAATGGAGAGCACTGAGCCAGGCCCAGCCAGACCCAGCAAGGACCAGGCAGAGTCACTGGACATCGTTCCTCATGCTGAGGACTCCACTGGGTACCATCATCTCCAGAAAGGTTTCCAAGGTCCAAGAGTGATTATGAGAGGGAGGGGTGCAAATTAGAGAAAACCCCCACCCCAACCGAGGCCCTTGCCTCAGAAACCTCCTAGGACAGACATAATAGCTCCTGATGTACACTGAGTCCCATGTGGTGCTCCTCAGTGATTTCTCTGAGAAATCTGTCTACAGGAAGTTAAAGAATCCCACCAGTTCTAGAGGGAAAACTAAATTTCTGTGTTGGCACCTAATGGAAACGGAAAATAAGTTCCATTGAAGACAGTGAAGCTTCCTAAAAGCTTAAATCTCATTCACAGTGACTTAATAAATCCAGAAGAGCTTAAAGGATAACAACAATGTATAAAAGATAAGAAAAAACTTTGGCAAATAGTTAAAAGAACTAGAGTTTTCTTATGTGGTTGGTTGTTTGCCTGAATCAAAAAAAAAAAAAAAAAAAAAGAGAGAATGAAAATCTATCTTTTGGATTAAAAATGAAAAGAAAACATGCATACTAAAGAAGTAACAGTTTCTTAACATTTTGCAGTATGACAAATTACTTGGGCATTAGAACTCCTTACAGATCATTTTGCCAACTGCACAATGAAGAAAGTAGCAAACTCGCATTGGAATCCAGACTAGTGTTCAGACTCCTGGATTTCTCTTCTCTCATCGCTTTTTGACCCAGGAATCTCTGAGACTCTAAAGTGAACTGTGGTGCCTGGGGCGTCTGTTCTGTTCTGAGAGCCGAGAAGAGCACAGAGGCCAGTAAAATAATGCAGCAGACTCAGTACTGGAGTGATGGGGGTAAATGTCAGCCTGTGCGTCCAGGAAAGCAGAAGGGGCCGAAAGGGACTAAAGTGGTTGGACTCATTAAATTAAATACAGCATTCTCTATTTCCTTTTGGCTACTATCATGGGAAATCTAAGTTTGTGAAGAAAACTGGTTTGCAGCTGGTGAATGTTTGGGATCTCTTAGCTGAGACAGGCCGAGGTCGACAGGAAGCAGAGGGCAACTAGAAGTGAACGGACACCGATTAGCAAGGGTGAGACTAACCTCAGAAGCGTACAGGCCACTGATTATCCTCCAGCTAGGTGTTTGTCTAAAGCTGTTTGTACGGCTGAAGCAGCAACTAATTTGTCATTTAAAAAAAATATTTCAGGGCTGAGGGTGGGGTGGCTTATGCCTGTAATCCCAGCACTCTGGGAGGCCGCAGAGGGTGGATTGCCTGAACTCACAGGTTCAAGACCAGCCAGAGCAAGAGTGAGACCCCCATCTCTAGAAATAGCCGGGCATTGTGGTGGGCACCCGCAGTCCCAGCTACTCAAGAGGCTGAGGCAAAAGAATTGCTTGAGCCCAAGATTTAGAGGTTGCTGTGAGCTGTGATGCCATAGCATTCTACTGAGGGCAACAAAGTGAAACTCTGTCTCAAAAAAATAAAATAAAATAAAATAAAAATCATGACTGCCAGCATCTCACATTGACACTAGAATTGATCTTCTTGTTCCTGGTATCCCCATCCACTCCCACTGGCTGGGGACAGGCCCAGGAGCCTCAGTGGCCCTTTGGGTCCCTGAGCAGTGTGGCAGCATCTAACGCAATTGTCAGGGTGGGGGTGTCTGGAGTCTCATTGCCCTAAGAACAGCAGGGGTTTCCTGGCCTTGCACCCTGAACACCTCTCACCCCAGAGTTCTCACGTAGGTGACTGCTGTCACCACTGGAACCGGGGAAGCGTGGCAATCAATGGTCATCAGAAGGGACACAGCACTCTGCCCTGCACTGTGGTCAGTGAGGACAAATCCTTTGTGTGAAGAACACAAAAACAGGGTCGCAGACAAAGGTCACTTTTCTGCAGAAAGGTTTAGAAACAGAGGGAGAGCCGGCAGTGTTCAGGTGTGATGTTCTCACTGTCCTGAGTCAGAAGTGGGTTTTACATCCTACATTTTGAGCAGTCTGGGTCTCAGAAGTTGGCTTCCAAAATGGAGCATCTGTGAGATTAGGGGTCGTGAGCAAAACCCGTGCTGCCACACAGGGGCTGAACCCTGGTACTGCCGTATGCCACCATGTATTCTCAGGGCAACGATTTAATGTGTCTGAGCCTCTGTTTCCCCGTCTATAAAACAGCGGTAAGGACAGTATCGCCCTTCCCTCTGTCCAAAGCATATGTCAGGAGGAATCCACTTAATACATCTTTGAAAACTGCTTAAAACAAGTGCCTGATACACAGTGAGATGGTATTTATTAATTTTTTACTTTAGTTGGGGGTTTGTCATTCAGAATACATCTCACAACCTTCTAAGAATTACATTCTCAAGTCACCTATAAAAGACCACGTGGCCCATATCATAATTAAAACAATTAGGCTAGCTCCTAGATTATTATTTATGTATTCATTTTGAGACAGGGTCTTGCTCTATCACCCCAGCTAGAGTGCAGTGCCATCATCATTGCTCACAGCCACCTCCCACTCCTGGGCTTAATTGGTCCTCCTGCCTCAGCCTCCTGAGTAGCTGGGACCACAGGCAAGTGCCACCACACCTGGCTAAAGGCTCTTAGATTATTTCGATGGGATCCAATGCTTCCTCCCCACTCGGGGACTAGGGACACATCTCCTGCAGTGGGTGAAGGCCTGGGAGAAAGGGTCTGTAACATTTTGAGCATCTTCAGGAGAGCCAGGATGGGAAGTGGCCCCCACTCACCCCCCACGGCAGAGAGTGCTGGGGTACCTGGAGGCATTCTTCCTCCTTCAAGAGCTCAAAGGTCAGGAATGTATGCTGGCACTGTCTTGCAAGTGGAAGAGAAGAGCCACTGCTCAGGGGCAGTGACCAGGCAGGGAGTGTGGAAGGAAAGTTGCCCCTCGTGGCTAGCAGGAGCCGGAGCAGACAAGGAGGGGCAGAGCTGGGAGCAGGCCTGGCGCGTCAGGTGGTGACAGGAGCTGGCTGCCCGGCAGCTGGCTGTTTCCTCCTCCTCTTATTCTCCACCCACACCAAATATTCTGTACTGTGTCAGCATCGGGCCTGACCTTTGAGCTCTTGGAGGAGGAAGAATGCCTCCCGGCACCCCAGCACTCTCTGGATGGGGGGCAGCTCCCATCCAGGTCTCCTGTTTGCCCTGGCCCAACCTCCATTTTGGATTTGGAACAAAGAACGTGTCTGAATTTAGTGCTCGAATTTGACACTGAAATTTACGTTTTGCTAAGCAATGGCAAGAAATAAAAAAATCAAAAAGGGGTCCCTGTCATCTATCAAAATAATGAACAGAAGGAATGAACGATGTAAATTCACATTTTGGGGAAAGTCTGATCCCTGGGATCTTTGAACGCGCTACGTAGAGGCCACCACACCAGCTTCCATCTTTCCACCCCAGTGAGCCCACAGAGCAGGTTCCCCATGGCCTGGGGCTGTGGGACAGAAGGATACTCATTGGTTTGCTCCCTTATTGAGAAAAAGCCCATCTTCTCTGAGATTTATAACCTTGACACTGACGTGACATAAGGTTTTGCTTTCCTCTCCATAAACCTAATATGGGCGTGACCCCCCTCCAGCAAGCTCATTGTTGGAGCCAGTGTGGAGACCACCAATCAGGTTCCTGCTTCAGAAGAATGAAGTGGAAGGGCTTTGGGGAGCTGTGCTTCTGAGAGGTCTAGAACTGCGCTGTTAATAATAGGGCTGTTTAAATTTAGTTACATTAAATGACATTAAACCTTCAGTTTTCAGCCACGCTAGCTACATCTCAGGTGATCAGGTAGCTGCGTGTAACTGGAGGCCACCGTATGGGACATGATAGGTATAGAAAGTGTCTTTCAACCTTTTTTATTTCAGGGCACACTTGAACCTATAGTTGAACTTCTGCACCACACTTAAATTATGTTTATCTAAAAAAGAGTAAAAAGAGAATATTCTTACTGTGCTTTGAACTTCCTTTGAAAATAATTTAATTAATGATTTTTAAAAATGTTCACAGCACAGCTAAGATCCTCTCACAGCACACCAGTATGCCACGGCACACTGGCTGAAAATCACTCGGGTGGACCGTCTCCACCTCCACAGAAGGTTTGACAGGGCAGTGCCTGCTGAGCCCTTCTGAGACTTACCTGGCTTGCTGGTTCTATGAGGGCAACAGCATTTTACCTGCCTGAAGGTCTGGGTTTGACCAGATGCCACCTTCACAAGGCCACCTCTAATCAGGGCAGCCGTCTGCAAGTGTTTCGAGGACGTATCTATCACGGCCACTCTCTTTGCCACATGTGATCCTCACAATGGCTAGAAGGAAAAAGTGGTATTTTCTCCCCACTTCCAGGTAAAGACATGGAGGTCTAAGGAGCTAAACAGCTTGCTCAGACACACAGCCAGCAATGCCACAGCAGGGCCTCAGACCAGACGACCCTCACTCTTCAGCCCATTGCATTTCCACCTGGATTCTGAAGTTCACGTGAGTTTTGACACCTTTCCTACATGGACAGCCTGGGCCTGAGTTCAACTCCTGCTGAGATTCTTGGAGATACAAAGACTCACCTGCCATGAGTCACTACGCAGAAGCATTGCAATACTGCAAATTCCCATCGTAGGCCTCAGACTATACTTACTTGCTAATTGTCCTCAGAAAATGTTAGGGAATATATATTTTAACAAAAGACTCACGAGGCAATATTTTCTGTTTGTATGTTCACAGGACAAAGAATACATAAAACCATCTTATAATAGGAAAAAGATATATATATGTAAAAAAAAAAAAAAAGCATCATAAGCAATGCTAAAAGAGAAAGAACTGAGGAAATGAATTATTTGGAAGATAACAAATTTTATTCGGAATACATAAAAAGTGCATAATGTCAAAAAGAGCAGTATGAAAAATAATAGAAAACTGAGCAATGCTCAGGGGACCTCTCGGGTGCTAGAAACGTTCAGATCTTGATCTGAATGGTAGTTTACATATGAGCGTGTAGACAAGTAGAAAGTCACTGAGCTATGCACTTAAGTGAGTGCCCACTGTATGAAATATGTAGTATCTCAGTAAAATCCACAAATGTATGTAAACTGAAGTATAAACTGAAGAGCTCTTCACCATCAGTGAACTACGTATCTTTTTGTTCATAAAATGAAAGTAAGAGGATCTAAGTGAATTAGAAATATAATCTCTGAGCTATTTTGACAGATTCAGTGAAATTGCTCTCCCATGGGACCCCACACTTCCTGCATCGGGACAGGATAAAATCAGCAAACAGCATTGCTGCTTCTTGCCAGCCTCACCCTCTGCTCTGCAGGCCGTCCTTCCCCATCCCACACGTGGTTCTGCAGGCACCCAAGTCTTCCAGGACCTTTTACTTACAAGAATGGTCTCATTTTAACAATCAAAATGTCCAGTCCGGTATATTAATCAAAGCTCCAGCTCAGTCTTCCTTCTGCTGGGGTCTGGCCTACACGAGGCCCTTCTGCCCTCTCCACCAACTTCCCCACTTGCTTGAGGTCCTGCAGCTCAGGTCCAGGGGAAAGGACTGATGGTGCAGGGGAAGGCTAGCCTTGGGACTCTCTGGACACAGCAGGTGGAAGTGGCTATAGCTCTTCCTCTCACGGGCACCTTGCTGGAGCTATGGAGACCTCTGTACTGGAGACCTTAGACCAGCTCCCTCGGCCTAGACAACATTTGTCCTCCTAAGAGTCACTTTCAATTCCCCAAGGCCCAGCCTGCCAGTTTTCCATCTCACCCAAATGTTGAGGGGACTTGTATAAGCCCTCCAGCAATCTTCCTGGGCAGGCTGAAGGTCACCCAGACGGGACCCGGTGGGTCCCCCTGGCTCCCAGGAGCACTCACGGAAGCCGCGCACTTCCAGTGCATCCACCGCTTTTGGCTTTGCCTGGGAAGCACCTTTCACCTTCACACAAGGGCGGTTAGGTGGGCGGTTTCCTGGAAGCGTCTTTCGTGTGGCTTAATGTGAAAAGGGGGCATGTCCTCCCCTGCTCCATGGGGGCAGTGAACGTACAGGGATAACTCTGTCTGGAAACTGCCCCCGCCTGCTTTAACTTCCCACAGGTGGGTGGCCACAGGTGCTAACAGGATTGGCTTCATGTGCTCTGAGCTTGTCTTGCTTAGGTGGCCTAGTGAAGAATATCAGGGCTTTTGCTGCCTGCTCTGTCTCCCCCTGTGCCACTGGTCTTTTGCCTGGGAGTCTGAGATGACCAGAAAAACCAGATTTGACAGCCCAACACACACACAATTGCCTCGAGTATGTGGCTTGTAGTAGAGACCTGTGCCTTGTGACTGGAACCTCCTTGAGGTTGAGACCTCATGGATCCTGCCCACACCCCAGCGTGCGGCACACTCTGGTACTTGGGTCTCATAGGGAATGACTCAAGGAGGTGAGGAAACACAAATGGTAACAGCAACGATCTCTCTACAAACCTCTTTGGGAAGGAGAGTATTACATAAGTAGGTCATTTTTGTCTGATCTTATGTTTTTTAAAACATTCCCCTAGGCCTACAATAAGAAAACGTGTGATTGTTCTATCCTCAGCCACTTGTCATTCAGACTATACCCAGAGTCTGTCTGATGATGCCAGCTGTGTAACCTGTGGGCACAGCTGCAGGCTCCTCCATCCGTGCCAGCCCATGTCTGTGAAATTCCTCAACTAAATGCATGGAGTATCTCTTCAGAATCAGTTGGTCAATAAGACAATTCAGGAAAACTGAAATTGCTACAGATTATACATACAAGGCCTTTGACAGAGACTCGAGCATGAGCCTGTGCAGTCCACAGCCGGCCTCCAAGTCTCACCCCTCTGTCTGTGCACAGAAGACAAAAGCAATCACAGAAACAGCTGGTTAAATGCTCTGCGGCTCCAGCACCTGCAGGGACCTGGGAATCGTGTAAACGGTACATCAGGCGTCCCAGCAGGAGCTGCTGGAGAAGCCTATGGGCACCGAATGACAACACCTGCTTTATTTAGCTTGTCTACACACACAGCCCCAATTTCTGGTCCATTAGTGGTTACAATCTCTGTCTTGGCTGACTGTGGAAACTTTAAAGGCTGCAAAATGGCCTCCAAGAGAGAAGGAACAAAGGCGACATTAAAATGTAAACTCAACTTCACAACAATTTACTGGGCCTCTGCCACCTGTCTGGTGTCACAGAATTACTGGGAAGAAGGGACAGAGATGAATGAGACGCGCCTTCTCCCAGGACCTGCAGGCGAGTTGTGCTTCTCTCCTGTCCTCAGATGTAAAAGATTTCGTCACACACATTGATATTGTAAGTTCTGTTTCATTTAACATGACCTTTAATTTTTATCACGCCCTTGGGAGAAATAGAGCAGGGATTGCTTTCCTAAAACAAAAACCCAAAAAGGCTGAGAGACCAACTCAGGGCCCACAGATGCTCTGGTGGCAGGGCTGGAGCAAGACCAGCCCGTGCCTGCAATCCCAGCACTTTGGGAGGCTGAGGCGGGACTACCACCTGAGCCAGTAAGTTTGAGACCAGCCTGGCCTTCCACCTAGTGAGACCCTGTCTCTGACACAAACTGACTGACAAAACTCCACACAGGTCCTCCTGATCCTGGGCTGCCACAGCTTCTGCTGATCATAGACAAGGCACGTGGGAGAAACCCAGCTTGGTCTGCGGCTTCACTTTCAACTTCAAAAACAACAAAGAGCGAGGAGATACAACAAGATGAAGAATGACTAGGCCAGAATGTGTTAAGAAATGAAGTTTTTATGGCTCAGTGCTCATAGCTCAGTGGTTAGGGCGCCGGCCACGTACACTGGGGCTGGCGGGTCTGAACCCGGCTGGGCCTGCTAAAACAACAATGACAACTGCAACAAAAATTAGCCCAGCATTGTGGCAGATGCCTGGGTCTCATTTACTTGGGAGGCTGAGGCATAAAAATCACTTAAGCCCAAGAGTTTAAGGTTGCTGTGAGCTGTGACGCCACGGCACTCTACCCAGTGGGACATAGTAAGGCTCTGTCTCCAAAAAAAAAAAAAAAAGGAAATGAAGATTTTTAGGAACCCCCCCAAAAAATGGAACATTCTAACCTCACCAAATATTAACAAAAGAAAAGGCAAGAAGGGTCCAGGGGAAGAAATGCTCTTCTAGCACCACGTGGCGGTAGAGGGGTGGAGGTGATATTCTAGGGGGCTCTTATTTTTTCTGGAGAACCAACCCCCGGCACCCAACACTTCTGCAACTTTGTGTTTCTGCTAAATAAGCTCAGGGGAGTATCTGCCAGTATTAGTTTTTTTGATGGGGAATGAAAGGTAAATACGTGATGTCTATGTGTCGTAGACTCGGTTGTCTAGATCATACAGGGACAAACCTGCATCCTGGTCCTCCCCTGTAGCTTTCTTGTTTCTAAAAATCGCAGTGGCATCCTTGGGTAGTGTGACATGTGAGAAAAAACGCAACTGTCACCATGCGTGGCTGTATTTTTGAAATGACTACAACTTCCTGCTCATTTTTTAAAAGCTATTGATTCAAACTAATCAGGTTGTCACACTAATGCCACATTCTTCCTTAAGTGGGTTCAACTGGTACAGACTCAATCAGAGGACTAGAAATCATCTTCTTCAAGCTCTTCATTTTATGATGCAAAAACCAAAGATAGTGAAGGAGAGGGCTAGTTGGGAGAGTCAGATTACAGGGTAAGATCTGAGAGTGGCGGTCTCATCCTATAGCCAAATGTTGCCTTAGGAAAGTAAAGCCCTTCAGATAAACTTGGAGAAAAGTACCAAGATGGGTTTTTATTCTTTAAGCAGCATAATGGTTTGCTTTCTTGGGTCCAGGAGGTCAAGGGCCACATTCACACCTCTCCAGAACGGAAATGGCTCAGACTACCCCCATGGTGGGTGAGAGGAGATGGTGGGCACACAGCATGGTTCCCAGCACCATGCGCAGAGACCGGCTCCATCTATTCCAGCTGTTCACCAACTTATTCCCAAGAGCTTGCCTGGGCTTCCTAAAACTGCCCACTGTGGAGGCTGCATGACCACCAGGCAGCCAGAAGCCAGTCAGTAAGGGTAAGGAAGGAAACTTGGACACTCACTCACACCCCCCAAAAAATGCCAATAGAGGAAACGTAACAGAAACGTCCTGCATAATGTCATACACAGGAGAACTTCCATAGCTGACCACCACCCTACACTGACCAGCTCCTTACACTGACCTAACTGTCGTAGACCAGACATGCACCTCTATGTGTTGACCAGTTTGTTACAGTCCCTTGGGTGGTCACCTTACAGAGGTTCTACTGTGCTTGTATAGAGAGGATGATGGAGAATTCATGGAGATGGGGAAGGTGACGGGATGTGCACACGATGAGGTTACACCAGGACATCTGACACCAACCACAGATCTCTAAAGCCACTCACACATGCAGAGAAAGAAAAGACAACTGAGTTTGTAGTGAGAGCTTCTTTGGGGGCCTCAGTGACCTACTCAGCCAGGGTCCGTACTATATACAATGGTTGTGTCAGAAGAAAGATGGAACACCTGGGTAATTTATACCATTCCCATATGCTCCTGACAGACACAGAGTCTGAGGGGCTGGGATCCCTTCTCAGAATTGGAGACAGAAGGGCTTGCTCATGTGTGAGCACAGCTGAAGTCACTTAGGTTGCAACACATCTGAACTGTCTGAACAATTCAGGTGTCAAGCAATTCAGATGACAAAACCTAACTGGAAAACTCTTTATTGTAAGTGAGGGGCTCAGCACCTCAATCTCTCCCCATCTATAAATTCTCCTTAGCAAAAATAAAAGAATCCTAGCATACTGTCCTTTGTTCTGTGGTACTTCTCTTTTTTCAATCAATAGATATTATTTGAACACCTACTATGTGCCAAGATTGCTCTAGGCACTAGGAAGAGAGAAATAAATAAAAAAGTCAAAAAACCAAAAGCTTGCCCTCAAGGAGCTTACATTCTAGCAAAGGCTATCAAAAACAACTACTGTAAGAGTGATACATGAATTGTGAGGGATTCTTGTTTGAGATAATTAGAGAAAGAGGGCACTGGGGACTAAGAAAGGGTAAGTAGGTCTGATAGCGAAGCCAGCAGAGGGTTTTCCAGAGAAAATCTGGAAGAGCGGAGGGAAGCTGAGACACCACACCCCAGCCTTGGCACACTGGTGAGTCTTGGCATAAACTTGCCAGGGGCCAACTGAGGTTGGGAAAGAGAATCTTCTCAGCCTTGTCTATAAAAGTGACAATGCTTGTCAGAAGCCGCTGTGGGCCCAAGAATTAGATGTCAACATGCTGAGTAAAAAACAAAACAAAACAAAACAAAAAACCCAGAGGAATGGGATGTGAGATGGATAATCAGCCTGGGGGAGAGACCCTGTTATTATGTTTTATCTGTAAGGAGGCAAAATGGATTTATCAGCAGCCCACTGAGATGATGGGGAAGAGAGACTAAATATTTCTACTGAGCAAAGGATGCGTGTTGGAAGTTGAGTCCCATAATACCCACTTTTATTTATTTAAGATGTGTAACATAGAATTTTCGCATCTTTTATTTAGTGTGCTATCTTTATTACTTTTATTTTAATGACTATTCAAGAAGTTTTAAGGGCTTAGTGGTGGTGAGGCCCAAATCCTACTTTTCCTAATTAGTAAATTCTCTGACCACTGGGATCTCTCAGGAGTGTGAACCTTGCAGTGACCCTATCAAATAGACTGTCATTTTTAAGGACCCTGCCACAGACCCGTGATGGCTCTGAGAATAATAAGCACCCAGGAGCACCTTCCCTTTGTCTCCTATAATGTGCAGTACTCATTAGCTAGCCCACAATGTTACAAGTTTCACACGCTCTGATCTGAGGTGTGCAGGGCTCCATTCTCTCTCCAAAAGTCTGCTTGCTGAATACTAGGCAGCTATGGCCCAGGGGGGCCTGCCCATCCTACACAGTGGGTAAGAAAACCTCTGTGTACACAGCAAACCAGCAAGGCAAAGAGGGGCCCCACTTTATTTGTGGAAGGAACATAAATTCCGTAAACTTGAATAACAACACACACACAGATAACATGTGGGTGTGCTGGCATTGCCACACAGTTTAAAAACAGTACTTGGAACCAAAACATCAAAGGGCATGAGGCAAAATATCTCTCAAATCAGGGTGAGAAAACACTCCCTAACCAGATGCCCCAGGGCTCTGGCTCCAGAGTGTTGCTTACCTCCAGGGGGCACCTGCTGTTTACCTCCAGGGGGCATCCTGAGGCTTGCCTCTGAGGGTGGTGGGGGCACTGCAGCTGGTGACCTCTTACACCCAACTCCACTTGCAGGGAGGACCATGCACATGGTGCCCACAGGGTGGCGCCCTCCATCACCCCTACCAGGGCTCTAGAGCTCACAGATGTGATGCTGCCCAGGAAGATGAGGGGAAAAGGAGCCCTGTTTCACCATGCCATTTGTAGATCTGAAAAAGCGGATGTTGGCAAGACACATGTGTGTGTCTGCAAGTCTATCGTTTTTTTGCCTTTCCTAAGTTCCAATGTCAAGGTTTCAAATTTTTAACTCCAAAGTAGGAGGCACTGTGCATGTGTAACGACTTAAAATGTTGATTTAAAAAAAAAAATCCTTGGAAGTAATTAACGAGCCCACTGCATTACCTGTGCGTGCTTTGAGACCCAGTGACGGAGGACATTTAGTACTCGGTTGGTGGCTGTTCTCCGTATGATAAACTCTTTGTCGCATGTCCGCTCAGAGTTGTTAAATCCTTAGGAAGAAAAGAAACACACACAGGTTGTAGTTAAAGCCAATCCCCAGCGGACCTGGGAAAGGTCACTTATTTTTGGATATTGGTTAATGAAATTCACAGATGACACATCTTGGCAGAGAGGTGCAAGTGGCGTCAGACTGTTGTGAATTCTGCTCACCTGTTTTACTCTCCGTGGCAAAGCCACCAAGTGGTTACAGGTGCAATTAAATGAATAATGTGCACATATTTATTAAGGGACACTGATTAAAGCTAAAGCTATCCTAATGACACTTCCATTATTATAAAGCCAAGAAGGAATTTTAACAGCGCACTTGAGTCAGTATTAATTTATACTTTTTCCCTAAAGGAACAACATAAGCAATAACATTTTCAATACGTGTCGATGGACAACCTCATATCCTCGTTCATGGATGATACAAATTCCTTACTGTGCGCCCCTTATTGAGAAGCACAGCAGAGGGGTTAAGAACGTTGCATTTCAAAAAGACTACAAGAGTAGATTTTTATATCTTTTAAATATTTTCACCACACAAAAACAATAAGCGTGAGGCAATAGATTTGTCAAAACACACTGCAAACATATATCGAAGCATCACATTCTACCCCTTAAATATACAATGATTATTTGTTGATCAAAAATAAAATAAAAGGATTTAAATAAAAAACATGCATTCTACAGCCTTCCTGCCTGGGCTCAAATCACTGGCAGTTGAGGCCATCTCTCCGGTGACCTAATCGGAGATCATGAACATAGCCACCTCGCAGAGCTGCCGTGGGGTTAAGTTTCTCACTGCACGTTAAGTGTTTAGAAGGGTACCTGGCGCGGCAGGAAGAGCACAGTAAATGTCAGCTATGATTATAATTCAATATCAGCTCAGTGCCTTGAGTCCTCTCTGTGCCAGCTTATGTCTCTGTCTTGGCCACCTTCTTTTTTTCATTATCAAGAAACCATTTAAACATTTTTGTACCGACTCCCTGTTTTAACAGATTCTGCCTTGCAATCATAATTAAGTGATACATTTCCTTTAATTAAGGCCTTATGTAACTTGACTGGCAAAGCTCTTGAAAGATTCACTGATTTCATCTCCTCAGCTCTCGCTCTCTGTACAGCGTACTCCAAGCTCCTCACCCTGGCTCACCCCCAAAGCAGCCCCCATGATGGTCATAATAACCTCCACATCCTAGGGGAATAGAGCCAAGGGATTGTCTATCACGTCTCCCTAGGAAGTCTCATCTAGGCCACCAGTTAAGGGATTCCTATAAGCAAATTACTTGCGTGTTTATATCCCCAGATCTCTTCTCTGAGTTCCAGACCCAAATATCCGATTGCCTGTTGATATTTTTCTCTTTCATGTTTGAAACACAACTCAGACTTGATATGTCCAAATCAAAATCCCATGGCATTTCCACCAACCTTTGGCTCATTCTAGTATCCCCTTAGTAAAGAAATACCACAATCCAGCATGCTCCCTGGATGAAGAGCTCAACTACAACTTGAACTTGACCTTAGAAATGAAAAATACCTAATCTAAACATTTGTACCCTTACATTAACTGGAAATTTAAAAAAAGAAATACTGCCATCCATCCAGCTACATAAGCCTGAACCTTTGGAATTACTGCAGTCCCACCTCTGTCCTGCTTACTACTACTACAGAATTTTACCTGCTAAATGAATCTCTAATCTGTCCATGTCCTCCTATCTACAAAGCCAAAACTGGACGGAGCTACCAGCAACTCTCATCTGGTCTACTGCAGTAGCGTCTAACCCAACTCCACTCTCATTCCTGCCTCCTTAAATCTGTTTTCCCCACTGAAATAAAAAAGATCTTTTAATATCTCAGAAAGAAAATTAGGATGTGTCATTCCAGTGTTTAAAGCTCTTCACTAGGCCAGGCACAGTGGCTCACTCTTATAATTCCAGAACTTTGGGAGGCTGTGGTGAGAGCATCACTTGATGCCAGGAGTTCAAGACCAGCCTGGCCAATATAGTGAGACCCCATCTCATAAAAAAAAGTCAAGATTAGCTGTATGTGGCACACGTCTGTAGGTCTTAAGCTACTGCACTCTAGCCTGGGTGACAGAGTAATACCCTGAAGAAAAGAAAGAAAGGAAGGGAGAGAGAGAAAATAAAGAAAAGGAAAAGAAGGAAAGACAAGAAAGAAGGAAAGAGGGAGAGAGAGAGAGAGAAAGCCCTTTGATGGTTCTTATGAGAAATACAGAACTCCTTAATATAGACTGCAGTTTTGGCCCCGGCTCCTATCAGCCTTTTCTGGAACCATATTTTTTCTATTTCCTGTTTCATCTTACTACCCTTCTTTTAGTCCTTCATCCTCACCCCAGGGCCTTTGCACATACTGCTCCATATCTAGAACTATTACCACCTCCTTTTCACTCAGTGCTTCTTATTTCACTTCCCCCAAATAAGCCTTTCCCAGCTTGAACTGGAAAAATCTCCCATTATATATCTCACAGCACTATACACATTTACCTTATGCATTTACAGTTTTATACTTTATGGATAATCGGATCAATTTTTGTGTCCTCCATTAAGATAGGAGCTGGTGTGTTTTTTGCTGAGCACAGGCACCTGCTGGCATGGAGCAGGTGCTGTACACAACATTCATATGCTGAATAAATGAATGAAAGCCTGGTAGGAGGAACGTAGAAAGCACTTACTGAATGAGATATGAATAGGAGGAAATTGAGTGAATGACTGGGTCTTGCTGCTGAGTGAGCCTGACATAAAAAAATAATCTGTAACTTTTTAAAGGGAAGAGGCCTCTTTTACTCACTCCTCTTTGAATGTAGATAGGCCTCTTCCACCCATTCAAATTCTCTCAGATGATGGTAATGATGTGCTCTCGGCAGACAAACTATCTTGAAAAAACTTTATTATTAAAAACTTAGAAATTCTGAGAAAAACATAATAAATACAGGTCTAAATGTATATCTGAGTTCTCGAGAATGTAAGGAATTATGGAGGGTAAACACACAGATGGATCTGAAACCCAGAACCAAGTTCCGAACTGTTGCTGGCTGCCCTGAGGAGAGCAGAGGTTACCCCTGGCATAGTATGTGCATTCAGGAGAAAAAGCCCTGGGGCTTCATGAACTGGGACTAGGGGCATGAGAACTGAGACTCTCACATAAAGCTGGAATTCTTGATGGACCACCCCTCAGGAAAAGAATATACCAGGAAAAATATTTCCCTACCTGCAAGCATACACAACAAAGATGCGTATCTGCCTCCGCCTGGATCTCAGTGAGGCAAGGGGCAAAAACAGCTTCCCGGGGCACTGATTCCCACAGCCACCTCAGGGAGGTCTAATGCTGAGACTGAGCTATTATTCTGGGGTCTGCCCTCCAGATCAGAAGTCAAAATGTGGCCCAGGCCAGTGATATAACCCTGGGGACCCCAACGGAAGCACACAGAACCTCACCAGTTCAATCTCAGCTCCTACTGGGTTAGCAATGAGGAATATCATTGATGGTTACCTCGCCATCTGAAATTATAAAACACACACCCCAGCCACGGGAGCAAGAACCAGCAGACACAGGGACCAGGAGCCTGGTGCCCCCCACGCCACCCTCGGCCCCTACCAAGAACTTCAGATAGGAGGACTATTAAATGGTTCTACTCTCGACCTCCACTGTTGAGACACACATAAGTATGCCAGATGTGTGATGTTAGCAAAGTAGATTCTCCTAGTATGTAGAGTTTGGTTGTGCTGGTAACATTTGACAAGTGAAAAATAGTTAAAAACCCCATAAATATTTGCTATTTGTGTCTCAAAAAAAAAAAAAAAAAAAAATGGTACAAGAACTCCTTGGGTCTGGAGCTATGATTTGAAGGCAGCATGGCTTTCGTGCCCTTATTGCCACCAATTAGCTGGGCAGTTTATATTTAAACTCAGAAATTTAAATTCATATTTAAATTCAGAAATAAATATTACACAAGCAGCGCTCAATATAGATGGTGGCCTGTAAGGGGGAAATCTGTCAAGTTGTAGAAAACAGTTGTTCTGATCACACAGCTTAACAGACAGTGAAAAATGGGGAGACAGGCATGTTGGAGTGGAGGCACGTTGGCATGGACCCAGAGGTCTGTATTACAGCAACAACGCACGATTGTCTATGCACGTGAGAACACAGCTATGACAAGCACAGTGGAAGAGGATACAGCAGCCCCCTTTACAGAATTTAATCTATCGGAGTCTATGACAGGTAGGTAGATGATTTGAGTATCTGGTTTACAGTATTTCTAAATTGTCAGTGGTTTGTATAGAGAGGGCATTATTTATCTCTAACACTAAAGCCCGCCATGCATTAATCAAGCATTGAAAAAGGTCCTCTAAGAAGGAAATGCAGCATTCTGGGAGGCCGAGGTGGGTGGAGTGCTTGACCCCAGGAGTTTGAGATCAGCCTGAGCCCAAGTGAGGCCCCGCCTCTAAAAATAGCCAGGTGTGGTGGCAGGCTCCTGTAGTCCCAGTACTCAGGAGGCAAGAGGGTCGCTTGAGTCCAGGAGATCGAGGTTGCTGTGAGCTTAGTCACGACACTCTACCCAAGGTGACAAAGTGAGACCCTGTCTCAAAAAAAAAAAAAAAGAAAAGAAAAGCGTAGAAGGAAATGAAGAGTGTGGCGTCTGTCTGACATGCTGTTTTCAGTAACTATGCTCTCTCCTGGGAAGTCTGTTACCCAGTGGTTCCTGACTTTCCAAATTATGCATGTTCTTTTGAATTTTAGGCACCAGTCACACTGGCTAATTTGGGTAAATGAAGCCATCTGAAAAATGATAAGAACTGGATCACCAGACGTGTAAACTTGAGAATGAAATATAAGGTCTCTCCGTTTCACTTCTCCTTCACGGGAGGGACCCACGTCCAACTGCATTTGGAAGTGCTCTAAACTTTCTCTTTGTTCTTCCTAAATAAAATGTCTCTTTGTTATACTGAAAAAAAAAAAAAAAGAACTTTAACTTTATGAACCTTCCCTTGTGAGCCATTCCATCCTTTGTAACTATCTCTCTTCTCAGACTACGGGCGGCTTGGTGAAGACATTTTCTTTGTAGGTCTGTCTGCTTCACACATAGCAGGCACTCACAGGCATTTTTCTTAACAAAACTTGCATCACTCTCAATAGAAGCTATTTGAAAGTTTCTGCAGATGCCATATATCTGGATAAAGATCATTCTTTTCACCATATTGCCAGGATGACAATTTATTTGAAATCTGTCACAAGCAGAAAATACAGCAAATAGCAGGAGAAAAGTGAGGTGGTTTAAAAATAGGGGAAAGAAGGGAAGTTTTTACTTTGCTCTTCAAATGATGTGAAAGTCAGCATGAAGTAGAAACAACGGCGTGATGAAAGTAAGACTGCACATGGAGAGATTATGGGCTCCTCCACTGAGAGCCACCCTCGGGCAACCTGAGGAAGAAACTGTGAGAGAAAAGGAATTTTAACATCAACAGTAGGTCACCAAGAAGTGGTGACAGAGCTATTATTAATGGCAACACTATCTTTTAGCCATGTTCTGACTGAAAGAATAGAATCGAACTCTCTAACTTTCTATTCTGAAAGTTAGAATAGAATCAGGAAGAGGGTGGTGCCTGTGGCTCAAGGAGTAGGGCGCCAGCCCAATACACCGGAGGTGGTGGGTTCAAACCCGGCCCTGGCCAAAAAAACCCTGCAAAAATAAATAAATAAATAAATAAATAATAATCAGGAAGAGATGAAATGCAAAGAGATAGCATTGATATCAATGGTTCCTGGTGGTGGGCTGCCTGCGGGTAGGGTTATGAACTATTGATTAATTTAACTATACTTCTAGAAACTGGTTTACGCTGTGCCTTTATCCCCAGTGTCGGGCACCACAGTTACTTAATACATTTAGGCTTAATGAATGAAAGCACTGTGGCCATTTTAATGGGTTTTTTTTCAGCAGGAGAGTTAAGAATAATGCCATTTCAGTGATGCGTCCTTTTTCACTTTATACAAATGAGACACGATCCAACCAATAGCATCAATGCTATCAAAGTGCTTTCCTACTAACAGACATCATTCTAAAAACTCTGTACAAAACAAAGGCATATAACTCTTCTGTATATGTCTGTGAACTTGGATTACAACCATATTTTTACTCTTTGGTTGTGATCTAAAAAGATTGTGAATATTTATTGCTGACTTAGGCCAGGCTCTGTGCTAGGAGCTTTACAAATGGTCTATAATTCAACTCTCACAACCAAAGGTAATAACAACAACTACCATGCCTCCCATGCCCACCAGGTGCTGAGTATACTATCATAAGTAAGGTGGCTTCTTCAACTATGACAGCAATCAGGTAGGGTAGATGTCGTTATCCTCATTTATAGACAAAGGAACAGAAAATCAAGACCAAAAGGTAAGAGCTAATAAGTGTCAGAACCAGGATTTGAGGCAAGGTCTGCGCATTTCCAAAGCCAGAGCGCTCTTAATTACACCTCCCTGCCAGGATCCAAAGTCTAAGCCTCAAATTTCTCTTGAAAGTTGTTAAGTTAAACCAACACCTATAGATAGAAAGGAGATGTTATGTGGTGTTTGGAGAAAAGGAAGTCCTTTCTTTTAAATTCTCTCTCTCTTATAAATATTGAAGCATGAGGGTACAGCATCAGCATAAATAGATAAATTTCATACTGTCTGGGATTTTACTTGTCTTCCTGGAGTTTAGATTTCCTCCAAATGTGTTCTTTTCCCAAACTTATTACATTTCTTACATGACCAGTGCTTTTTAAACTTTTTAAACTTCCAGTCATGACACACTAATGCGGAATAAAATCAATTTAATGTGGTGTGACCAGCATTTTAAAAAAGAAATAGGTGAAAAGCATCTGAGTGAATCATGCACGGTGAAGCTAGGAATTCACCAGGGAAACTTCTGTTTCAATTGCATGTCTGTCTGTGTGTATCCTGGGTCATAATGTAAGATGTATTTCTTAGAATGGGATGCAATAAAAAAATGTTTGAAGGTTTGATTTACACAATTAGCACTTACTTACACACCCTGCAGTAATTTCTCAGAAATCCTAAATAACTAAATTTGTCCTTTATTGACATAATTCAATGCTTCTCCTCTTACCATTTTCCCTCTTTTCTCTGTCACCAGACACTCCCCTCACTCTCCCCCAATCCTCCAGTCTGCCCATTTCTGCCTCATTTCTTGGTGCTTCCTCTCTTCCTGAGCTGACTCCATTCGGGGCTCATTCCTCCGGGAACATAACCCTCTCTTTGGTTGCAGTATTCCCCAGCCCCTTACTTCAAGCTTCCCACAGACATGTCCATACTGACACATTCTCCACTCATAAGAATATACCCCCTAGGCTCAGCGCCCAAGCATAGTGGTTATGGCACTGGCCACAGACACCAAAGGTGGTTGGTTTGAACCTGGCCTGGGCCATCTAAACAACATGACAACTGCAACAAAAAATAGCCAGGAGTTGTGGCGGGTGCCTATAGTCCCAGCTACTTGGGAGGCTGAGGCAAGAGAATCGTTTGAGCCCAAGAGTTTGAGGTTGCTGTGAGCTGTGACAGCACAGCACTCTAAGTGAAATTCTATCTCAAAAAAAAAAAAAAAAGAAAAAAGAAAGAAAGAAAAAGAATATACCCCCCAAGTCAAGTTTATGCATCTTCCCCTCTAACTCCTTCCCATCCTAACTTTCCCATGGACTTCATGGAATAACCATGTTTCAGCATCTCAGGTGTGAAACTTACTTTTCTCTGTCTTTCCTTGTTTTTTTCTATTCAGGCCAATAAACTGTTAACTTCCGGTAGCATCTGTCAGATTTATCCCTTGTCCATTCTCTTTCCACCATACATGAGTTGCAGGTATCGTTTCTTATTTTTCTTTTCTCCATTCCCTCTATCCTTCTGTTCTTCATTCATAATTTAATTATTCAATCAGTATCTATGAAGCACCGACTGTGTTCCATGTATTATGCAGGTGCTGGGTCGACAAACAGATGTGCTCCCTGCTCTCATGGAATTTGCTCTCTAAAAATGGAAATTGCCTGTAGTCCCAGCTACTTGGGAGGCTGAGGCAAGAGGATTACTCAAACCCCAAAGGACTGAGGTGGCTGTGAGCTAGGCTGACTCTGTGGCACTCTACTTAGGGCAACAGAGTGAGACTCTGTCTCAAAAAAATAAAAAATTATAAAACAAATAAGGAGGAAATACCTTCAAACAATACAACATAAAACCTGTAAAATGTAAAGTCCTGGAAATGAGCAAGATGTCTGGTCTCTTCCAGAATAATCATCCTAAATATCTCTTTAACTTGTTACCGCTCCAGTGCAAGTACTTCTAATATCTGCCTCGTGCCCGCGAGACCAAGTCTGGAATATTTTTCTGGACATGAAGAGTTTAATTACCTTGTCAAGGTCACACATCTGGTAAAGTGAGAACACAGGTCAAAGCAGACAAGCAGGAAATTCGCACGTTTGCTGCCTGCACATCGTGGCAGCAGGGTTCGCTGAGTCTATGAATTGATTTCTATTCCTTGAGAGATGGTCTAGAATCACAGTTAGCATTATGGAAGCTGAACAGGGTAGAATAGCGTAGCACATCTGGTGTAGCAATCTCCTGGCACGTTCAACTGCTTCCACTTTGATGCAGTATCACTTAGCAATCTTCTGTTATAGAGGACAGAAAACTCAGCTCAAACTGTCAGAGTAAAAAGCTAGTTCTATTTCACTCATCTGGAGCTAGTTCTAGACTCAGATCCCGTTTGATTCAGAAGCTCATGGCATCATCTCTGTCTATTCGTCTTCCAAGCTTCTCACTTCGTAGCAAAAAAAGGGAAGGTCACACTCACCTTACCCGTCCAGAGGACGAGGGGCGTTCTTCCTGGTAACTTCCACTGGGGACAGGGGAAGTCTCTATCCCAGAACCCCCAAACAAATCCTTGCTTTTTACTGACAAACGACACGACGTGCCCTCCATGAACTCATGGCCCCCCATAGTAGGGTCAGGGGAGGGACGCCCCCACCTAAGGATGCTAAAGAAGCAATGAGTTGACCTGGCAGGATTTTTGATTTGTTTTTATATCTTTACCTTTTTATAAGTGTGTCTTTATCCTTCAGATCTTAAATTCTTCTCCTCACTCAGGTTAACCTGAGATTTTCTCTAAATGCAATTAACTGTAACAGTTAAAAAAAAAAAACCAACACATCCTTGTAGACTGAAGAAAAGAAGTTCAGCAAATCTATCATTATTTGTGATGAAAAATACATGAAGAATGTTAAAATATTTTTTTTTGCATTCATCTAAGAAAATCAGTATCGAAGACTGTCAAATCAATTGTTTTTATAGATTTTTGTTAAAACGTATGCTGTTTAGATTCTTAAAGGAATAATTGCATATTGAGTTTAAAATAAAACATATTGAAAACCTTCGTAGATTATTTCTTTTAATTCTCACAATTTCATAGAACATTTTCCATGTTTTTCAAATGAGGAAACAGAGGTTCAGAAAGGATAACACACACCTCAGGTCCCAGATGGTAAAACCAGAGCCAGGATTTATGGCCAGATTAGCAGCTCTAAAACACAGACTGTGCCCACGGAAACATGCCACCCGCATGTCTGTTCACAGGGGCAGCATCGCGTTCAGCTCCCCACCACGGCCGTCAGCAGCTTCCATGCCGGGGTAGAAACGCAACAAGAACATACTGCCAGGATGAGGGTGAGAGGGACTTCTGCCAGAGGAGAATCGGGGCGTTTCAGGGCTGGACGAGAAATGAAGCCACACTGTGAGCAAGCTGAAATGACTTCCAGAAAACTGGCCGGGACAAGAAGGAAAGAGACAGGTTAGAAACAGAAAGGGGACAACAGATTTGTGGGACATGAGAACATGAACTGGTTAGAAAGCTAAAATATGGCAATCTTTTTAAAAATTCAATAAATATAATACTCCTGGGCAACAAAATCAGTATTACTCAGAAAGGCCTTAGAAAATACAGGGAATGCTCTAGAAATGGTTAATGGGAAGAACACTAAAAAAAAAAAAAGAAAAGAAAGAAAAGCCAAACAAGGAACAAACTTTAAATTTCCCAATCATTTTTGGATCTAAAAAAAGGAAGGGAACGGGCAGCCCCTGGCGCTCAGAAAAGTAGGGTGCCGGCCCCATGTAGCAGAGGTGGTGGGTTCAAACTTGGCCCCGGCCAAAAACTGCAAAAAAAAAAAAAAAAAAAAAAGGGAAGGGAAGAAGGATTTTCTGTACAGTAGTTTGAATTTCCTGATGGGCACCAGCAGCCTACTCTGGGTAAGCTGTGACATACAAGCCTGACGTGGAACATTATTCACACCCTTGGCATTAGGTAAACCTTCCCCACAAACCAAAATAATAATAAGTTCTAAAACCCTTCTAAATTTCTTTCCAAAAAATCCTACACACACATCTGGAAGTGCTTTTCTGTGGGACTGGGCCCAGAGGAGTGAGTGGCAGCTTCTTATCAGAGAGGGTGTGTTGAAAGTGCATTTGCAGCTGTCAGTGGCACACACCTAGGGATCCAAGGGATGGGGCAGGGAGACAGAATGAGTTCAGAGAGTCTGAGAAGGCCAGAGCAGAGAACTGTAGAGATGGCCAGGAAGGGAGGCTGAAGCAGGCCATTCTCTCCTCCTCAGTTGTTAATGTATAAGAATTTATACAAAAATGTTTTAATGTCTAAAAATGGCAGGTTTAACCATTAGACAATGAAACATACCTTGGGCGGGAGAGTGGGAGCCATACAGCCCAAAGCCATCCCATCTCAGGCAGACACAGAATGTTCTCTGAATGTCTTTGTGCCAAGATAGGACTTGGCACAGTATACCCTACATTCTACTAGAGGAAGTCAGAATTAATAAATCATAAATCATGTCAGCAGTATTACCACCTATCAGCAAATAAATTAATTCAAATATTGAAAATGAGAAGGGTGAATAGACTCATGTGAGAGAAAGGGGGCATTAGCTTGATCAGGGTGGGGAAAGCTTTTCTAAGGAGGGGACACAGAGTCATGATGTGAGCGATGAGAAGGAGATTGTTGTGTGCAGACCCGGGGAAGTGTATCAGGCAGAACCACCAGTCAATGAAAGGCTGGGACGGCTGAGCATGACGGAGGGACGGGAAGCAGACCGGTGTGGCTGGAGTCCAGCAAAAAGGGAGAGGAAGTTGGAAAGCAGGTGGAGTCACCACGCATCTTCTAAGCCAAGGTAAAACGCTGAATTTCACTTTCTCCTATCGGGAAGCCAGCAGAGGGTTTGGGGGGAGGGGAATGGCAGGATCTGATTTACATGTTGGAAAGGTGACGCTGGCTGCCATGTGCAGTGTGGGGGGAGGAGAGACCAGGAGTGAGGAGGTGATCCCGGTGATGCCGGATGGACAAAGGTTGCGGCAGCACACGGCAAGAACTGTTGGAGATGGGAGGATTAAGATGTGCTGAATAATCTGACCTGGACATCTACACTGAGTTGAGCACTGTTCCCCTAAAATTCATATCCACTCAGAATCCGCAAGTGTGACCTTATTTGGAAATAGGGTCTTTGCATATGTGACCAATTTAAGATGTCAAACTGGAATAGGGTGAGTTCTAAATCCAATGACTGGTGGTGTTACAAGAGGGAAATTTGAACACACTCAGCGGGGAGCAGGCCATGGGATGGTGGCTGCAGAGATTAGAGTCTGAGGACCAGGAAAACCCAGGATTGCCAGCAGACACCAGGAGCTCGGAAGAGGCAAGGCAGGATTCTCTTCTGGAACCTTTGGAAAGCATGGCCCTGTTGACTACAGAATAGTGAGAAAATAAGTTTTTATAGTTTTTAGCCTCCTGGATTAAGGCAATTTGTTACAGCAGCCCTAAGAAACTAGGTGTGAAGGAAGATGAGGAGTCAGGAATGGTTCCACTGCCTGGCAGCCAAGCAGCTGGCCAGATAATCATGCCATTTACTAAAATGGGGCAATGGTAGGTTTTGGGTAGAAAATCAAGAGTTTGGTTTTAGATATGGTAAGCGTGAGAAGTGTAAGTGGCACCATTTAAACATAACAGCCTGAAGTTCAATTAGAAAGGTCAGGCTAGAACTGTAAATTGAAAGTGTCCAGCATTTCAACGACGAGCTTGATTTGCAAGAGAGCACAGACAGGGGAACAGGCCAGACAGAGCCCTGCAACCCACAACCTGGAAAGAGTCAGTCACAGAGGAGGTAGCAAAGGCAACCAAAAGGGGAGGAGAGCAAGGCGAAAGGAGAACCAGGCCCACATGGTCCCGTGGGGCCACGAGGAGAAGTGCTTCAGCCAGGGGAACGGGAATGGCTGCGTCAAACGCTGCTGAGAGGCTGAGTGGGATGCAGGCTTTGGAAGGTGCCGGTCACTGGTGACCTGCAGCAGGGTCATTTCAACAGTGGTAAAGGAAAGGGGGAAAGAGGTAGAAGTCGAGGGGGAAAGGAGGTGACGAAGCAGACACACTGACAACGGACCACTGATTCAAGACATTCTGCTTTGAAAACAAGCAGAGAAATGGAGCCATAGCTGGTAAAACGGGTGATGCTAAGACAAGTCAGAACGCTGCAGGGATGGCTGAGCAAGAAACTGCGGGAAACTGTGGGAGAACAGCCCCTGAGGTGAAAAGGGGTGGGATGGGGAGAAGGCGGGCTTGACCAAGAGCAGGGCTGGGGTGATTCTTCCAGAGCCGCTGGGAGAAGGCAGAGGATCAGACGATGAGCCCGAGTGCAGAAGGCTGGGCAGTGAGTGCAGGAAAGAGGTCGTCATTGACTGTCTGTATCTGTTTTCATTGTAAAGTTGAGACAAGATCATCAGCTGAAACGTGGTCCCAGAGCACAGGGACATGACTGCCACGACTGTCTGGAGACCTCTCTGAGACCCACACTCATAAAGGAGTCCTGGCGGTATAACTCTCAGATTCTCTCCGGAGAACAGCCCCACTCTGTCTGAACGCCAAGTCCATCTGACCCCATCACTGTTCAGTTACAGTTTTGTTTCAGTTTTGATTCTTCCACTCTCCGCATCTTTGATCCTTCAGAACTTACAAGGGGAGGCAGCTGCTTTTCCTCGCGTGCCCTGGAGACGCCCACAGAGAGGAGGGGCTGAGGGTCAGAACGAAGGCGCTGGTGCCTGCAGCTGCTCCTGGGGCTTTTTGTTTTAAATTCTGTGCCCTTCTCTGAAACTTACAGAAAGCCCAGTAAGGAGAACATCATTACCATCCACCGATTGTGTACCGAAGCACGTGCTTAAACTTGTCCAGGATTTCAGACAGACTCTGACCAGCTTGCTGTGTAATTCTACTCAAGTGAATCAGCTTAACCATAAATGACTCCCGAGAGATGATTCCAAATTTTAAAGATCTCTTCGTTTTGCGTTTTCTTTTGCTCATGTTCCTACTGGCAATGCTATTCTAGGCCTCCCATGAGGCTGCTTTGGGCCAAGGACAACGGAGGGCTCATGCCACCTCCTGGATAAATGGCTGCTTCATCTATGTAAGTATTCCAGTGAATTCTCTACGAGCGTAAGTAAGGCTTTCTGCTGGGAAGCCAGGACCTGTACATCCTGGGTCCCTTACCCCAACAGCTGAGGATCCTTCACTTTGCCCGCTGAGGGCAGTGTGAGCCCCCAAGAGTGCTAACAGCTCCGTGCAGTAATGCTGTCACTCCCCTCTGCCAGGCCACTCCATTCCTTCATGATGAACATCCCTGGCCCCTTATGACTTAAAGATTCAAGTCACCACGTGAGGTAGATCAGGAGAAACCCTAATTCCCCTTCCTCCAAGACCTTGCTACAATTTCCTCCTCACTCTTTTCCTTCATCTCTGGGAAGAGCCACAATATGAAGTAGAAAGATCTTGGTGTAGACTGGGAATTTTTAAACTGGCTTATCTCGAGTGGCCTCAAAGGAGTCCCATCATCCCTCAGTTTGCAGTTTCCTTCCTGATTACAAAAGAAGCTTACCCAGATGCCTCTGAGGTCCTTTCCCCAATGTCCCCTTGCACCACCATGCATCTGACACCCTCCCTGCCAATGGCATGAATCATGGCCCCACCCTTCCCTGCCCTTCCTCTGGCAACTCCTCTCTGAGGATCCCTCCCATCTGCTTGTGAAAGGCCCTCATCAACACTGCCACCCTCACCTGTGACCATGCAGGCTGTGTCTCTCCTGCTTGTGTTAGGTATCCTTAGAGTGTCTGCAAGCAGACAGCCTCTGGGCAGGAGAAGAAAGGCGTCTGATCTCTTGCCCTAAGAACCCCCTTGTACTTTGGTCTGGGTGCTTCTTAGTAACGCTGGGTGATTCCAATTCCACACTCCCAGGGGCTTACGTGACTTTATGGGTGGCCCCCTGAGTGGAAAAAGATCATAACTCCACCTCATTTCTTTGGGGTTCAATGACACTGAGATGTATCCAGTGGACCTGGGTGGCCCACAACTAGGCCAGACTGTAGGAAAGGATGTGAGGGCTCCTGAGACTCAAGTCCCCAGAAGCAAAGAACAGTCTGGACGCTGCACTGAAATTCTTGAAATTGGGGAAGCTGTAAGTCATGTGGGCTGGGCAAATTAGCAGGGATGTACACCAGCCCCAGAGGTGGTCATGGAGAGAGTGGGCTTCACAGAAGCATTTCTGAAGACTGGCCAAAGGTTCAGCAGTGGCTGTGGAGGCACACAGGACCAGCGGTGATGTACTTAGGCCATGACATCTGGCCGGGAGAAGCAGCCACAGGGCAGGCAAGGTCAGGAAACAATAGCATCAGGAATTCTGGGAAATATTCTCAAGGAATTCTTTGAAAGATGGACATTTTGATAATGGCCCATAATGATTACAAAGCTAGGAAAGCAGTCATAAATTATTGTGCTTCAAGTATTGAAAAAAATCAGGCCTCACTCTGCCATCCAATGCTACAGTCCCGGGACACTGAGGTATATCCAGACATCCTTTCAACACAGTGTCCACATGTCACAGGTACTCAGTCAAACTGTTCAGTTGTTTTTATTTTTTAAATCCAAGATTTTTTTAATACACCTTTATCATTGGTGGATAAATACACTGACACAGACTGGTTCCATTTATTGGAAGACCTTGTGTTACTATTTTCTGAGTCAGGAGTTTCCTGAACCTTCCTGCTTTGGAATTTACCACACATCTCCTCCCATCCCTCCTCCCAGGGTCTGTAACCACAGACTTGAGGTATTGTGAAGTACTTTCAGTCTAGCAACTGAGGACTCAGAAGAGAGGCTTGTATACAGTTGTGAAAACTTAGGTCCCAGGAGAACGCCCTCCATGCAAGGGCAGGGTGCACTAAGCCCCACTGTTGGAGCACCCTCCACCCTAGCTGCTGGGGGGGGCTGGCCTCCCACATCTCCGCAGAGTATTACAGACAAGGTCTATTTGTATTATTTCAATGGAAAATGGGTTCTCAATGTTCCATGCTCAATGTTGAAAATTTCCAGCACAGTTTACTAAAAACTCAAAACAGATTTGAGAACCTCAAAGTTCCCCTTTTGTCCTGGCTGAACACCTTTATCTCACCTACATAGGACTTTAATTACTAGAGGGGAATTTCATCATTATTTCCTCCAGAATCCATACTTTGTTGATCATGCCAACACTTACAAATTGGTACACAACTTCCAGAAGGCCCAGAAGCTCCCCAAGAATCCCATTCCCTACATCAGTGTTATCATCACTATTCATTAGGTTAGAGAAAGCCCTCTTTTAAAACCACACATTCTGAAAGCATTGTCTATTTAACTTCCCAAGAAATGATTCAATAGTCTAGAAATGGTTCAATAGTCTACCAGACACTTGTACAAAAATATTTTCTATCAAACCAAATTAAGTCAACATATTTGGTTAATATAAATGTGAATTAATGAACCATTTTGATTCCTAAACTTCATGAAAGTTGACCTTTTTTTTTTTTTTTTCCATCCAACTTGGTTCAATTTTAAGGGCAGAGACCTTAGTAACCACAATGACTAAGTATCATTTTGGTTAGAAAAATAATTTTCCAAAAGTAAACTAACCTCTTAGACTTGAGGTCCTACGGAAAGGCTATAAACTAAGTATACTGACCCCACCCAGTGATGTACAAGTAGCTCAGAAAATGCCCCGTCTTGAAGAAATGAAGATGGCCTTTGTGCTCATCTCCCAAATTCAAGCCAGCAACTCTGTCTTATGCTCTAGACCAGGGGTCCTCAAACTGCGGCCCGCAGGCTGCATGAGGTGGTATGATTGTATTTGTTCCCATTTTGTTTTTTTACTTCAAAATAAGATATGCGCAGTGTGCATAGAAATTTGTTCATAGTTTTTTTTTTTTAAACTATAGTCCGGCCCTCCAAAGGTCTGAGGGACAGTGAACTGGCCCCCTGTCTAAAAAGTTGGAGGACCCTTGCTTTAAAGGGAGGAGACCTCTGGGTGAAAAGGCCTCAGAAATACATTGAAAGCATTACTTTTAGAATTTAAACACTATGATTATTATTATTTTATAGCTAACATCATTCAGTACTTACGTATGTCAGGGACTAAGCTCACTTAAGCTTTATAGCAACCTTATAAGTTATGCTCGTTTTATAGAACATCTAACAACACAACAATAATACTTACCTAGTGCTTATTATATGCCAGGCACTGTTCTAAGTAATTTACACATATTAACTAATTTAATCCCACTCATTACCCCACTGCACCAAGCCATTCACATCTACCATAGATGTAACTACTGCATTCATTAAGTTCCAAGTTCCCAAACTTTTAAGGGTTCTTGAATGAGCAAACACCTGGTGTAGTCAGCCAGTCTAGCTGTCTGATTACACAGTGTCTTACACTGGGACACACATCACATCTGTACTTCCCCCAAGTCAGAAAAATAAAGGGTCACTTGTTGTAAGCACAGAACTTGATGTACACGCATATGCACATAAACTTGGATCCCACAAGAACTCCCTAATTGCATGTTTCTTTTGTAGCTAGATCACATATTGCACAAAATATTGCTTTTCCTGAAAATATTCTAAATCAGTTGAGTGTGGGGAGGTCAACAGAGTTGCATTTACATCTGTGAGCACCTCCTGTCTATTTGACTATTTCACTGTGCACATTCTCCCCATATACTTAAATCTGTATTTGAATTAAGATGGTTAATTCTTTCACAAGTATAACTGATGACATGTCAAAGGCTAAGACAAAGAGACGTTTCTCCCTGTACCCTGAGGCTTGATGACCTAAAATCTAGAAATTGCATTCTCAGGCTCTCTTTCAACTCAAGTTCTAAAAGCAAATAGAGCACCAAGGCCCAGAGATGGAGGTGTGATGGAGGCGATTCTCCTGCTGCAGCAGCCACCCTGGCTGGCAGGAGGGTTGTGGAGGCCAGGATTCTTTTTTATTATTATTTTTTTTGAGACAGAGTCTTACTATGTTGCCCTCAGTAGAGTGCTGTACTATCATAGCTCACAGCAACCTCAAATTCTTGGGCTTATGCAATTTTCTTGCCTCAGCCTCACAAGTAGCTGGGACTACAGGGTGCCCACCACAACACCCAACTATTTTTTGTTGCAGTTGTCATTGCTGTCTAGCAGGCCTGGGCTGGGTTTGAACCTGCCTGCCTCAGTCTAATGGCTGGTGCCCTAACCACTGAGCAATGGGTGCCGAGCCAGGAGGTCAGGATTCTTCTGCAGTAGTGTGGCAGCGTCCAGTGTGGGGTTACAGAGGCACCTCCTGCAGAGGCAGCACAGCCTCCAGATCTCTGAGTACAGCTAAGCCAGTGCCTTCTCAAAGTCAGAGCCCCCACTGCAGAGGCAGCAGCCCTCCTGCTGGCCAGTTCCATAGTGTTCCCACTGAGATTTCTACAAGTCCAGCCTGGAGCCTCCTCCTCTGCCCTTCCCTTCCATGTACCTAACTCCCCATAACAAATCTCTTCTCAAGGAAACTGCTCATTTGTTGCCCCAAAGCCAACTTTAACAGATAACAGTAAGTGCCCAGGGCTAAATGCCCAGGAATCGTCCCAGTATGCTCAACAGCACTTAGAAACTGGGAGCTCCTTTGTTGTCAGATACCAAAGGCAAGCAAGACAGACAGTGGCATCCTTGACATTCGATTTGATGTAAGCATTCCAAATCGTATATAAAATCAGCACATTGTACCACATAAATGCATTAATGTATACAGTTATGATTTAATAAAAAAATAATAAAAACAGCACATTCCACAGTCAGAGGTAGTAGCCCTAGAGGCATCTTCAGATCTATGTAATTTCTACAAAACTACTGGTACTTCTCATAAGTACCACTTTGCCCACCACACTAAAAAAGGAAGGAAGGAAGGATGGAAGGAAAGAAGGAAGAAAAGGAGGGAGGGAGGGGAAAGAGAGAAAGAAAGAGAAAGAGAAAAAGAAAGTCCAGCCTTTGCTAAGGAGACTTTGCACAGAAGCTTCTGTCTAACTAACTGAGGCCAGTCCTCAAAGAATCAGGCACTCTTCAGCCCATATTTAGAACAGTTCACCTACAAAGTTTTTAAAAAGTCTGCCTCAGTCTATGTTTGCCTGGCAGAATCTGACCTCCCATTTAAATGAGAGCCAAACTATTGCCAAGCCCACAGAAAAAAGAACTGACTGACCGTTGAGGGGCCTGACACACCTACACACAAACCTTTTCCCCTCTCCCGCCTCCTCTCCTATAAAAGACCCAAAGGATGTGGCTAGCCCATCCTCTGAGAAGTTTGTGCCAACAGACCCTAAGCTGACAGGCAAGCAGTGGAATTCGCCCACCCTGTGTAAAAGGAGCCTCTGCCCCCGGGGCGCAGACACCATCTTTGACTGCCCAGGGATGTCCCCATCCCCTTTCAATAAACCTGACCTGAACCTCTCCTCTGTGGCCTTATCTCTGGGTGCTATCGTTTAAACGTTTCACTGACCACATATAAAAAATCAAATAGAGAATTATAATGCATATAGGACTAAGACGCTGGCAGTGAGTCCATGGGTGCCGAGAATGTTTATATTAAATTATTAAACTTAATATAAAATTAAATTATTCATATTAAATAATTTATATTAAATAAATTCAATAATATGTATTAAATGTTATATTAAATAAACATCTTCACTATGAGGATTCCAATAATATAACAAATCATTTGCACACCAAACTACATATAGGGGCATCTTTGTATACAAGGAGGAAAGAGGTTATAGTAGGGATAAAACAATATTTACATGTTACCTAAGTCAAACAGGTCTTCCCCAGCTACAGAATGTCTAGTAATATTAATAAACCATTAAAACTCTAAGACTGGTCAACAGCATGTTTTCCTGAAGGGATACAACATCACCTCTGGCCCCTAAAGACTCTGGGCTCTAGTGCTCAGGTCTAAGGGCAGGGATTTAATAGCATCTCAATCACACAATGAGGCCATTCATTAGCGCTCCTTCTCCATCAGCAGCCCAGGGGATGAAAAAAGGCTATTTTCTCTCAAGATCAGCCTCAGAAATGCTCTTTAATGAGGGAAAGGAAACCAAAAGGCAGACCACGGGACCAGCATCTGGTGGCTCTCTTTCTCTTAGTGTAACCAATTCTGTCACCAGCAAGATAATTTTCAGTTCAATGAGCACTTTCCTATGTATCAAAAATGCCAATAGTTCTCTGCTTTACTAATGTACTGTCTTGGTAAGACGCCGTGGGCAGTTATGCAATGATCCCACCAGGAAATCTGGATGGAATCCTTGACTCATCTGAAGCTCAGACCCCACGGTGTGACTGCGGTCATCGCAGCTGACAACTGGCGCACACAAATGCGCTTCTTAGCATAACATGATCCTCGCAAGGCACAGACAGTCCCTCCAGCCGCAGATAAGTTAACCTGCTCTAGGCTGGATATTATAAGAACTTTTATATACATAACAGAGTAAAAAATACACACAATTCAAAGTTCCTTTCATAGCCACCTCCAAAACCACACAGTCCTTGGCATTTGGTTCCAGGCACTGCAGTAGTGAGGAAGCCTCAAAGCTCCCTTCAGAGTCCTGAGTAGAGTTTCCCAGGAAGAGGGTTTAAAAAGAGCTCCCCTAACACATATCAACTTCTGCAATCTAGAAAGAAGAGTTCAAAGTTCCTAAGCACTGCTCTTAGCTTGGACACCAGAGTCACTCGTAATAAATTTTCACTGAAGATAAAATGAGGAGGATAATAACATAAACACAATAAGGATAAGCCAGTAAAACAACAGAAAGTACGTATTATTTTTAAGTTTCTAGAGGTTTAATTTATGTGTTATGAAATTGGCCCATTGTAAGAGTATAATTCACTGTCATTTAGTAAATATATAAGGTTGTGCAATTATAACCACAACCCAGTTATAAGAACATTTCTATCACCACTAATATCCCAAGTGCCAATTTGCAGTCAATCCCTGTTTCCACCCCCAAGCCAGGCAACCGCTAATCTGTCTTCTGTCTTTGTAGATTTGCTCCTTCTGGATATTCCATATAAAGGAGTCACACAGTATGTGTCTTCTGCGCACAGGAGCCAGCAGACTACCTGCTGCCTATTTTTGTAAATAAAGTTTTATTGGGACACAGCCACGTCCATTCCTTTATCTATAGTCTGGTTAGCACTAAAAGAGCAGAGCTGGGAAGTTGTCACAGAGGCCGCCTGGTCCACAAACCTGAAACATTTACTATCTGACGCTTTATAAGCATGTTTGCCAGCCCCTGACTTAGCATAATATTTTCTTTTCATCCATGTTGTAGCATGTTTCAGTCATCCATTCCTTTCTATTGAAGAATAAATATTCATGATATATCACATTTAATGTATATCACATGTGTTTATTATTAATACATCACATTTACGTTAATATGTACTAATGCATCTCACTTGTTTATCCCTTCATTTGTTGAAAGACATTTGGATTGTTTCTGATTTAGGGCTATTACCAATAATGCTGCTATACCATTCATGAGCAAGTCTTTGTGTGAACATATGGCTTCATTTCTCAGGGTAGACACTTAGTACCCAGGAGGGGAACTGCTGGATTCTACACTAAGCTTATGTCGAAACTTTTAAGAAATTGGCAAACTGTTTTCCAAGTGGCTGTCCCATTCTATGTTCCCATTAGCAATGCGGAGGTTGCTATTTTTCCACTTTCCCACTGCCTCTTGCTATTGTCTGCCAATTTTATGATAGCTACTCTAATGATATGAAATGGTATCTCATTGTGGTTTTAATTTGTATTTCTCCTAATGACTTAATGATGTGAAGCATCTTTTCATGTGCTTGTCAGCTCTTTGCTTATCTTCTTTGATGATGGGTCTATTCCATCTTCCACCCATTTGTACTTCGGTTGTTTGTCTTATTATTGAGCTGTAAGAGTTCTTTATATATTTTGTAGCTATGTCCTTATCAGATACATGATTTGTCAGTATTTTCTCCCATTTCTCTATGGGTTGTCTTTTCAATTTCCTGAGGGCATCTTTTGAGACACAAAAATTTTCAATTTTGGTGAAGCTCAAGGTATCAAACCTTTTCATTTATAGATCTTGCTTTCATTGTTATATGTAAGAATTCCTTGCCCATCCCAATGCATGGAGATTTTTCTCCCATGTTGCCCATTGAAGTTTATAATTTTGCCTTCCAGCTTTTTGCTGCCAGCCATTTAACTGCAATAGCACCATTTGTTGAAAATACCAACCTTTCCCATATTAAACTGCATTGGCACCTTTGCAGAAAATCAATGATCTTAACTGAAAGGATATATTCCTAGATTACTACTTCTGTTTGACTCTTCTATGTGACTATCCCATACCATCTTGCTAAATACAGTCTTGTCATAAATTTTGGAAGCAAGAAATATAAGTCCTCCAACTTAAGTTCTTATTTTCCAAGATGGCTTTGGCTATTATAAATCTGTTGTATTTTCACTGAAAAGGATCTGGAGAAAGGGGAAATATTATGCACTGTTGGAAAGGTAAATTAGTATAGTCTATGGAAAGTTGTATGGAGTTTCCTCAAAGTATTAAAAATAGAAATATCATATGACTCAGAAATCCCATTACTGGCTACATACACATATATACATATCTCCAAAGGAAATGAAATCAGCATGTCAAAAAGATACCTGAACTATGAATTATTGAACCTATGAATTATTTAATGATGTGTTATATAATTTCTAAATATTTAAGATTTTTTTCAAATTTATTTCTAATATGGATTTATAAATTGTCAAAACGTACCTTTTGTAACTTTAATCTTTTAAAGTCTATGGAGACTTATTTTATAGTTTAATGTCCTGAAACATATACTATCCTGGAAATGTTCTCATATTTTCTTTAATATATATTTTTCTTTCACAGGGTGGAGTATTCTACAAATGTCTGTTGAGTCAAGTTAATAGTGTTCTTTAAAGTCGTTTACTTTTGATTTTCTGTGTAGTTATTTTATCAATTATTTAGAGTAGGATATGGAAGTTAACAATTATTGTAGCTGAACCTTCTATTTGTCCTTTGAATTCTGTTAGTTTTTTTGCTTCATATATTTGGGGCTCTGTTGTTAGGTGCACATACATTTATAAATATTATGTATTTCTGGAGAATTACTTGCTTTCATTATAAAACACCCCTCTTTGCCTTTAGTAACACTTTTTTTGTCTTATACTCTGTTTGCCTGGTATTAATAGATCTATTTCAGTCTCTTATGATCACTCCTTGCATGGAATACCTTTTTCTATTTTTTTTACTTTCAACTTATTTGCATCTTTTAATTGAAAATGTGTTTTACATACACCACATGGTTAGATCTCATTTTTTTATATGGTGTGACTATATCTACCTTTTCATTTGCACTTTTTCTTTTTTCTTTTTTTTTTTTTTTGAGACAGTCTCACTTTGTTGCCCTTGGTAGAGTGCCGTGACATTAATGCTCACAGCAACCTCAAACTCTTGGACGTAAGCGATTCTCTTGCCTCAGCCTTCTGAGTAGCGGGGACTATAGGCACCTGCCACAATGCCTGGCTATTTTTAGAGAGGGGAGTTTCACTCTGGCTCAGGCTGGTCTCGAATCTCTGAGCTCAGGAAATCCACCTGTCTCAGCCTCCCAGAGTGCTTGGCTTACAGGCATGAGCCACTGTGTCCGGCTACATTTGTACTTTTTTATCAGTTCATATTTAATAGAATTTGATGGGATTGGATTTATCTCTGCTTTTTTTTGTTTCTTTCTCTCTTTTTTTTTCCCTGCTTGCTTTCTATTTATTCTACATTAGTTTAGTACTTAGTGGCTTAAAGCCAGGCATTTTGGAGATGCTTTCCTCAATCCTAATTTTCCTGCCTTTCCATGCTCAGAATTCTCTAACTCCAGTAGCACCATCTCTTTCTGGTATGGGGCAGCCAGGAAATAAGAGAGTGTTGGTGAACAGAAAGCAGCCATTAATAAATTCTAGGCACCAAGCAATGGAGCTTAGTCCCATCTTGTAACTCATACCACCAATCTGCCCTGACACAGCATTTTTCTCCAGCGTGATTATCACTGTGCTGGAGGGGAAAAAAGCTAATTCTCAAAATCTCTGCTACATTAGATGCTAACATTCCTTTTTGACAATGAGAAAATTGATGTTCAAAAGAACTCATAAGTGCCTTGATCTTGAACTTCAGGCTGTACATAACAGAAACTCAGAGCACTGGTGTCTCAGATCACTGAAAAGTACAGCCAGTGCTTGAAAGCCAAAGCCATGCCAAATGACCATGTCTTTAATGATGCCAACAATCTGCACAAGATACATTCATTGAACTGTAATTGCAAATGTAATTTTCATTATTAAGATACCAGTTTCCCCATGGACTAAAATCTCAATCACCTTTGGACTCTCTCCAGAATGGAGCCCAGTCTGACTCTCAGTGCAACCAGAGATCTGCCCAACGCCTTCCCAAAATGATATGAGACATAAATTAACAGGCTCAGGGGCTGCCTCTTCAGAGGTCAGAGGGAGGGAAAGGCTCGTCTTCCAGTTCCATCTACTTCCCTCCTTGGTTCTTCCCAGTTAGGTTTCTTGCTGACATCTAACACTTAGCTAATCGTGAACTGAGATCATTATCATATTATTAACTTAGTCTTTTGCAATTAAACTGTGAGGCATTGGACTAACAAATTAACCATCTTCATTGCTTCTTTTTCACCGTTGAAAATGTATTTATATGTAGTCTATCAAAAATATCTACAGTAACATTTCTCAGACTCCTTTGCCTTTCTGAACAGTCCCAGGGAGACCCTAAGTATCTCCTCACAACACTACCATAAAAACCCACTGCAAGGCCCTTGGTCTTCTTTTCCCCAAATTGTCTGTCATGGTGAAGACCATTACATAGCATAGGTTCATTACCAAAGTGATTTCTAGGTCTCTTGGCCATGACCAGATATTACCCTCCTTTTATTGGATGACCTTGGGATAATATAATTAATACTCATCTGCAGTTATTTACCTAATTCTTGCCCATGTACCAGTCCATTGGGGCAGTACATGTGTGTTTGTGTTTGTACATAAGTGAGTCAGGAGGAGACAGGAGGGTGGGGTGCTGGGGGATGGGGAGATGTGTCTATTTCAATTCAACACTCTGGTCTGTCATGGAGGTAGGGGCTGGAGATCTGAGTGAACGGTCCATGTTGTCCAGAAGCTTACAAAGGAGAGGAGGAAAGAGTCAATAAAAGCAGGAAATATTCATTGAACCCTTAGACAGTTCCAAAATTCTGATCTAAGAATTATTCATGGTCACCTCATTTAATCCTCATGACAACTTTGTGTGAGTTAGGTTCAATCATTATCCTCACTTTAAAGATGAGAACAATGGGACTTAGGCTGCCCTAGGTCACACAATTAGATAAGGCACAGAAGTCACATGGAGGGCTTTTTGATACCCAAATTCCTTCTCTTGACCCCTCTATAATCCTGACTCCTTGGAGAATTATTCTTCACTGCCCACATGAACACCCCATTCTCCCGAAGGCCCTGAAGGCCCATGTTCCCTAAAAAACATCCCTTCCCACTGCCAGATCACCTGTCACCAGCAATCAGAGGCCACTTCTCCAGAAAGCACCACCCTTGGGGAACAGCACACAGCCTCCCATTCCCACCCTTAATGTAGTAAGAACAGAAGTTCAAAGTCAGATGGTGAACTCCCAAGGGCAAGAAATTCTAAGAGGACTGCTTTTCACAGTAGGCAGCCTGAGCATTTTCCAAAAATCAAGATTGGAAGTCCACTGAAAATGGTGGGGCAATGTTAGAAACTATTGAATTGCACTTTAAATGGGTGAATTGTACGGTATGTGAAATACAGCTCCACAAAGCTGTTTAGAAATTAAAGTATGACGAGGCAGCCAGTCTTCAAGAATGAGAAATTTCTCCCCCTAGGTCACTGTCAAAGGATGTTGAATGAGTAGGATGTATTTCAAAGAAACTCATGGTGGGTAGATTTTAAAATAAGGTAAATGAATCTGGTTGGTGAGTGCAGGGGTTTCTACTACTCACCAGGACAGCTCTATTACACATCTCTCTGAAGAAATGTTTATGAGAACAAAGAAATATATTCAAATCCCTAAAGATGCCTTCTATGTGTGTCAATCAGTATCTGAGAACCCTCCTCAGGAAGGCTTTGGTGCTAAGCCCCAAGCCCCTGAGCCTTGCTGGGAAATTAAACCCAAACCATGAACTCCACAAAAGAAATCAGGAGTAAAAGGCAATCACTGAAACTTCATTATACACAGCAAGTGACTGAAATCCGAGTGGAAAGGAAGTTGAGATCCATATTTAAAGCTGGTCAGTAATTAAAACACGGGAGAGGATGTGCCTATCAATTAATTGTTCAATTGTCTCTTCAGATATCAGGGGGATGTGGCCCTGAAATACCACTTCACAGAAGTAATCCAGAGCACCACAGCAGGAGTCCAGTCTGTCATTCAGAGCTGCCCTTGAGTAAGTGACATTACTTCGCCAGGCCTCTTTCTGATATACGTGTATACATACAGGATGGCCATAAAGTTCATGTGTGGTCTTCTGTATATCAGAAGAAGAGGATAATCTCCACCCTCCCACATCACAGGCTTGTTGTGATGGACACACGTGCCATTCCTTATTAAAGGGCTTCAAAATTATAAGGCAGCACACACGTGTAAGTACAGGGTTGGGTCTTTCTAAGTCCGCAACGCCGGCACCAAGCAAAGGAAGTGAGAACAGGCCTTGCGAACCTTTCACACTGCAGCGGGGAAGCTGAGCTGGGCAGGGGCAGATGACCCGACCTTTGCTGAGACGGTATTCCCCTGGCACCTGCCTCTATGGGAGACTGCGGCTTGTTTTATACACAATCCACAGGAATTAAGAGAACTGACTTTGGCAGAGGAAATCTCTGGCAGCGTAACATCATTTACCAGATGAAGGTTTATCCAGACTAAGATGCTCTGCTGTTTTTAATTAATTCTGAATTGTGTACAGGATCTTGAAAATTAGAAGCGAGAACAAAGAAAAATCCGTAAAGAGGAGGAGGATTACAGGCAGGTAACATCTGTGCTGTTGCCACTCAAATGCTACACATAATTAAAAATCTAGCCTCAGAGTCTTACAGCTGGTGATCCAATAATATCTGAAAAAGGAGATGTTTGGCCCACCCCATGGCTACGTGCTACATGTATTTAAACACACACACACATATCACAGTCGTATTATTTTACTCTATTTCAATTAGGCTCTTTGGGTTTTCTATAGGTTTAAGATTCTTTATTTTCAAACTCAGTGAAATATAATTTGCTTCAATGTAAGTCTTTCATCAGACGCTCACGTAGAACTCTCGGCGATATTAACTTAGTCCAGTGCCACAGATGCTGCTCCCTCTTAATCAGATACCAGCTAAATTCCTCAGATGTTACATAAACCAGGAATTGTGCACCCACGAGGAATAACTTGGAGAGCCAAAGGAAAAAAAGCATTTTAACATAAAAAAAAAAAAAATCTGCTGCCAGGGACAGCTGACTAATTGGAAGAGTATCGGAAATACTTTGAAACTGTATTAACCTATTCCTTCAGGGTCAGGCACTGAAGCCTTGTTATTTTGCTAATGTGACATTTTCTTTTCGTTTTCAAGGGCAGGGTTTAACACGGCCAGTAATTCCACTGATTATGATCAGTATTCTGGAGTTGACACCTCGATCCTTTAATATTTGCTTTCTGCCTGTTCATCTAGTCTCTTCTCCTGGGTAGTCAGTCCTTAGAGAATATGGCTTTGTATTTCAAGCTTTTCTTGCTGCATCCCCTACTATGGTGCTGGGGGTGCACAAAAAGACCTATATGAGTAATACAAGATTAAACAAAAATCAAGTAAACTTCGTGCATAATTTAGCCCACAGAGTGGGAAAGAATGATACTTTTAATTTGGGCAGTGACTTTTGAGCCTAGACACCAAAATTCTCTGAGGAACAATCAGATTTAGACCTTGTATTTAACAATTCTACACAGCTGACATCTCTGAAAGCCTCTCCAACAGAGCAGGGTGGTGAGGTCGGTGGTGATAGACATTCCTTCCTCTCCCCACAAAGGTTCTGGAATTCCCACTTCTCTGTAGCCTCTTTCCTAAAATCATTGGCCCAGTTTTTAGCCACAATATCCTAAGAGCCAGAATCACAAAGTCATATATGATGATACAAATCACCTGTTTTCCTACCAATGGAAAAGAATTTACTAGTTTCTTTCCAGCTTTTCCTCAGACTTCTAAATACCCCATAATTCCAAGAGACCAGCTTTTCCGCAAGGGGCTTCCAACCAGGCCAGTCCCAACCCTTGGGCAACTGAGATGCTCAAGTGAGAGTAACATGTCACACAGTCCAGCTGCAATTTTATCTTAAAATGATCACTACAATTCAAATTCAGCACCACAGACAATAAGGACACGGGGGCGGGGAGGTGGGGTGCTCCCCTCGGTTTGCAGAAAAGAGCGGAGCCATTAAGTTCCTCCCTATTGCTAAGCAACAGTTGTGTTAAAATCAAACCGCTCTCAGCTCTCAAACAGCAGAAAAATGAGTCTTTTCAAACCAGGGCACTACAGGTGAAGGGAAAAAGAGAAAAACTGTTTAGAGACCTTGAAATATAAGGTAGATCTAAGCTACCTGTTAATTTCAAATATATTACCTCAATTTCAAAATATTTGGTAGATGATGAGGACACAGTGCTTGTTTCCACAGGGAACAACCCAGACATGCTTCCCTATCCCAAATGAAAATTTCCTTCTTAAATTTAGCCTGATGATGAATAATTTGGCTCAAGTTTACTGGCTACCATGATCCTACCTTTATTAGTTACCAATTGCTGCTTAGAGACTTAAAACAACAAACACCTGTTATCTCAGTTTCTTTAGGACAAGACTGGAGTCTGAGCTGGTGGCTCTGGCTGAGGGCTTCTCCTGAGGTTGTCCCGCCCACGGACAGCCGTCCTGGGGCTGCAGGATCTGCTCCCAAGCTCACTTGCACAACCCTTGGCAGGAGGCCTCATTCCTGCTTTCTTGCCCTGGGGGACTCTCCTCAGGACATGGCAGCTGATTGCCCGTGATCCATGAGAGATTAACCAAGGTGGAAAGTCCTGTGCCTTTGATGACCTAGGCTCCAAGGTCAAACATGATCACTTCCACTTTAGTCATTAGAAGCAAGTTACTAAGTCCAGCCCACAGTCAAGGGATGTTAAGATCCACCTCTTGTAGGAAGAAGTATGAAAATATTTGTGGGCATATTTTTTAAATCATGAGACCACTCAAAGGAAATATTCATGTCCCTTTGTGAACAAAATGGCAGCATTACCAGAACCACAAGGCCAAGTTTCAGGTATGCCCGATATAGGAGGTTGGACAATTAAGTGTGTGAACTAATTCTAGAAAAAAAAAATGCTACATACATCATTGCTGACTATCACTACAGTCACCTGCAAAGTACTCCCCCAGGAAGCCTTGCACTGGCACCAGCACCTAGTCCACCCTTCAAAGCACTTTTTAAAGGATGAGTTCGTGAATTTAATTGTACAGCCTCCTACAACAACAGCTCTGATGACCATTCCAAAATGGTTCCAAAATTGCTTTGAAGGGTGGACTAGGTTCTAGCACAGGTGCATAGCTTCCCAAGGGGAGTAAGTCAGAGGTGACCATGGAGATAGTCGGCAGTGAGGTCTGTTGCACTTTTCCTAGGATCAGTTCAGCAGAGGCTGAGATTGGTGACAAACCCTGTGGGCCCTTTCTTCATTATTTTCTTAAACAACAAGTGCCCTTTGGGCCAATGTAATAGAGTACTGGTGAATCCAAGAAGGTGGATAGTTAGAAGAGGCAGATTGTAGGTTTCAAATCTGCCACTTTCTACTTACACAACCTTAGGTGATTTACTTAACTCTCTAGAAAGTGAGTATGAACATAGTAACTACTTCACGTAAAAGCCAACATATGGAAAGCTTAGAACAGTGCTTGGTATATAGTATGGCTGTGGAAGTATACAACTCTAAATTAATATTGTTATTGTTGCATTGATAAGTGCAACCCCTCAATTTGCATACAGAAAGGTCTGGCTAGGCAGCACAGGAAAGGTGTTTGCAAGATGTGGGTGAGACTTTGGGAGGCCTTCTGTAAAAGCTCCCCACAATTGTTATGCAGACCCGGTAAATAAGAGAGGCTAATTGCACATCATCCAGTTTCCTCTTCAGGTCTCCCCAGTGCCTGCGAAGCTGGAGGTCTTAAGTGCCAGCAAGTGTACAACCTGTCTGACCACATCTGTGTCACAGAAAAGGAACACATCCCAGACCTGTAGGTCTGAGGGAATATTTTCCTGGCAGATGAAAAGCCCCCTTTTCCCTGAACATTGACCCACGAAGTTTCTAAAATTACTTTGAATGTTTAATCTTTGACATACTAGTTTGAAAAATGTTATAACCAAAAGCTTATCCCATCCTTTTAATATATGAGGGCCTCTGAAATGTTACATAATCACAACATTATCTTGGATTACCTCTCCCTAAAGAAAATTCACTGACAAGTTTCACTTTCCACTGCATATTGTTGAGGCTGTCTACTTTTTCTAACTTTCCAGAGTAATTCTCAGCTTGGTGTAATCCTGACATGCCCACTGTGGTTTATTGGACTCATGGTATTTATTGTAAAGGTTCAAATAACTGAAAAGTCCAGGAACCAGAATGGTTTTTAGCCTTACATAATGAAAATTTTTGTTTTATGATTGCTCTGAATCATCATTACATAGTGAGAGCCTCTCTGATTCATCTCGCATTGTTTAGCATTCTTGCATTGTTCAAAGTATTTTGTTGTACCTTAAAAAAATGTGTACTCTCTTCAAAAAATCAGAAGTCCTATGCTTAGAGATTTTTTTTCTCTTCCTAATTGACCTTGCCTAGCCTAAGATCTTTCATCTTTAAAACTAAGAGACTTCTCTTCTATTAATATACTTTTTATCCACAGAAAAGTTCTACAGAACCAGGATATAATCCTGGAAATGCCCTGAAGGGCACATCCGGAGAGCAGTTCCCTACAGGACCTGATAAAATACACTGAGACTTCTGAACTCCTGATCAGACTGTAGGAGGCAGGGCCGGCTTCATGTTGTACAATCTATGTCACCCTGGGCCCTTGCTTAGAAGGCCCATGCTATCTTCTGTTGCTGCCTTGAAATTCTTAATAATATTTTCAACAAGAGACCTGCATTTTCATTTTGCACTGGGCCCTACAAAGTTCCTCTTATACCCCCTTATGCCCCCTACTGTGTCCCGTGGAATAAAAACAACCAAAGAACTTCCTTAGAATTCACCTTTCCCCGTTGGGATTCTGAGCAGCCTTTCAGAGGCAAGCCCTCCAAAAGGGAGATGTTAATATGCATTAATAGCCAGACTTAGCAAGAGGACCTATCTCCAGGACACAGATGCAGAGTTCCAAAAGGTGAGAACACACCAAGGACAAAATGCAGCAGGATAGCAAAAGGGAAGAATAATAAGAAATAAGGCAAGGGCGAGTTGCCCAGAAAATGAAAACACAGTGAGGGCCCCATACAAGAAACATTACAGGTAGCCACTATTTTGACCTTAGATTTCTGAATGCCCTTGCTAAAATGGGTTAAATAGACAGGCTGCTTCCTGCTATGCCCAGACTAACAAGGAAAGAGAGAATTGGATACAGAAAGTGAGCATAGTGTTTTTGGGGTTGGAACACAGGAGAGCAGTAATACTCAGCCTTACGTCTGTTTTCACAGCATTCACACGTGTGGCACATTTCCGTCAGTAACATCTCCCTTTTGGAGGGCTTGCCTCTGGGAGGCGACTCAGAATCCCCAGGGGACAGGTGAATTCTAAGGAAGTCCTCTGGTTTTTATTCCACAGCACCCAGTAGGTTGCCTAAAGACCAGACTGCAAGAGGTACCCAAGCTCCTTTGGGAATCAATGAACTAAAACATGTACATGATATTAAGTTTCTAATTTTGAAACAGAAAATTGATTTCTATGTCTTGCCTGAAGTTTCAATTTTAGCTTGTAACATAGGCATTGGAAAAAGCCCAGATTCTGGGCAGATAAGCTATTTAAACAGTGTCGAGTGTTCTCACTAATCCTGAAAGAGACGACAGACAGCAGGATACGTGTGTGGCATCAACTGAATTCACAGTAATAAATACCCTGCTGTAAATTCAATCCATTCTCAATACAGAGATAAATGCTTTCTGGAACCAGATCATATCTTTGCACTAAGGCTCTGATTTCTGCAATCTTGTGAAAAATCCCAGGTGCCTCAATGCCACTGGCTGGCCACCTAAGAAACCACCCACAGGCTACTAACTTCTCACCCAGCTCTTCTCTCTGGGATTTCCCAAACTGCTGTATCTGTCACCGAGGGGAATGCCAGCTGGATGCTACGTAGAGAGGTGGGGAAAGAGGATAGAAATGAATGTGCTGCAGAGAAAGACAGGAGCAAGGGTCAGTAACAAACAACATGTTTAAGTCATTCAGGTTCCCCAGGCTCTTGTTCTTTTTGAAATTAATATGAGATTAGTGGTGACATCAAGGCAAAGAACACAGCAATTTGGTGGTAGACAGGTCTGAGACTTATTTTGGTTGAGGACCTTCACCATGCTGGGTCCCCACCTTGCTTCAGAATCTATACAATGAGGAGATGAAGAAAGCAGGACCCCACTGTGCCCTTCCATAGTGGGGGGGAACAGTGAGGCATCATCCCTCAGATCCTCAGATGAGATCACCCTCGGAAAGCAAAAGTGGTCAGGCACAGTGAACAAGGAGAGATCAGCTTTCTGTCCAGTGGCCAAGGTGGCACTGAAGAGAGGGAGGAACCCATGACAGTATTTAGGAGTGTGTCTGGGAATGGGAGCCGTATCAACCTACAACACCGACAGTAAGTGCTTACAGTAAATCTGAGGTCACATACTAGTGGCACACTGCCAAGTATGGTCCACAGAAGTATTTCTTTTGGCCTGGAATGGTTATGTATTTGTTTGTTTGTTTGTTTGTTTGTTTTTCAGATTAACATGAGAGTATAAACAATTAGGTTACATTGTTTGCGTTTGTTAGGTGGAGTGCAAGTCATAGTTGTGCCCTGCACCCAGGAGGCATGCCATATACTCTTGGACATTGTTTTTTTTTTTTTTTTTTTTTTTTTGGCGACAGCAGAGTTTCACTATGTCACCCTCAGTAGAGTGCTGTGATGTCACAGTTCACAGCAACCTCAAACTCTTGGGCATAAGTGATTCTCTTGCCTCAGCCTCCCATGTAGCTGGGACCACAGGTGCCTGCCACAATGCCTGGCTACTTTTTTTTTTGCATGTATCATTGTAGTTTAGCTGTCCTGGGCCAGGTTCGAACCCACCGAGCCTGGATGTATGTGGCTGATGCCCTACCCGCTGAGCTACAGGCGCCGCCCCCTTGGACATTGTTTTTGAAAAGAATGTGAAAACACTTCCAACAGTTAGAAAGAAGATTTCACGTAAATATACTTACAACGACAAGGACAAAATCAACAAACAACAACAAGGAAAACATCAGAGAAAACACAAGTGACGCCCTAGTCCTGCAGTCCCCCGTGGCAGCAATCAGCAGGAGCTGAGCAGTGGTTGTCCCCTTTAAACAGAGCATCAGCTTAGGGTCCCCACTTAGGGTCCTTGCCTGGATGGAACCTCAATGCAGTCAGGCAGCAAAGAAGCAATGTCAGGCACAATCAACTGTATTGTACCTTTGCTGAGGAGGGACAGTAACAGCAGAAGAATGGTCTACGGGGAGCCTAAGAAAGGGCAGTGCAAAGGGAAAGAACTCAGCAGTGCAGCGCTGTCAGGGACGAGGGTGCTCAGCCCAGCTGTAGCAAGGATTTGGGCTGCTTACAGGGCACAGGCACGATGTCTGCATTGCTGTGGGCCTTCTTTCCAGGAAAAGAATGCAGGTGGAAACCAAGAATCAAAGGGAAATGCTAGAAATCAAAAACATAAGACAGAACTGAAGAATGCCTTCACTAGATTCGCCAGCAGATTCAGCACAAAGGAGGGAAGGACAATGAGTTTGAAGAAGGATCGGTAGAACCTCCAAACTGAAAAGCAAAGGGAAAAAGGGGGGGAAACAACGCCAAACAGAAGAGAACGCACAAGAGCGATGTGGCAGTTTCCAAAGGTATCACTCACGCGTAATTAGACTTCTGGAGACTAGAGTAGAAGAAACACCTGCAGTAAAAATGGCAAGAACTTTCCAAATGAGTAACAGGTCCAGGAAGCTCAGAGAACACCAAACAGAACCAACACCAACACAACCACACGGAGGCATAGGATACTCAAACCGTAACAAACGGAAGATTAATTCTTGAAAGAAGTTGGAGAAAATAAACCCCTTACCAATACCAGGATTAAGAATGGCCACATCCATCAGCAGACAGGCAGACGAGAAGAGAGGAGTGAAATATTTAAAGTGTCGAAAGAAAAAAACCCACCAAGCTAGAATTCTATATTCAGTGAAATTACCCTTCGAAAGCAAAGGAGCAATATAGACTTTGTCAGGCAAACAAAAACCAAAGGAATTCACTGCTGGCAGATGTGCCCTGTAGGAATTATTAAAAGAAGTTCTTCAGGCAGAAGAAAATGATGTAGGTCAGGAAATTGGCTCTATTTAAAGAAAAGTAGAGCACTGGAGAAGGAATAAATGAAGACGAAGTAAAATCTTTTCTTTCTCATTTTTAATTGATTTAAAACATAAATGTTTCAATTAATAATAGTAAAAACGCACTGGGTGATTTTACCTAATAGACAAGTGAAATAAATGCCAGTAATACCACCAGGGACGCCTTGGGACTACTCTGTTCCAAAGTACCCACCCTGCACTGGCAGGGGGCAGGGAATAGTGTCACTTCACCATGGAGAAACTCCACTACACTGCTGATGGAAATGTAAAATTGTACAGCCACTTTCAAAACCAGTTTGACAGTTCATTAAACAGTTGCACATTAACTTCTCGTACAACCCAGCAATTCCACTCCTAGGTATGTCCTTAACAGAAATGAACACAAATCCATACAAAACTCACACACAAATGTAGATGACAGCATTGTCCATAGGAGTCAAAAAGCAGAAATAACCCAAATGTCCATTAACTGATGAATAAAATGTGGTATATCTCTAAAAATAGTCAGGTGCTGTGGCAGGTGCCTGTAGTCCTAGCCACTAGGGAGGCTGAAGCAAGAGTATTGCTAAGCCCAAAAATTTGAGGTCGCTGTGAGCTGTGACGCTACACACTCCACCATGGGTGACATGGTGAGACTCTGTCTCAAACAAAAAAAGAAAAGAAATAAAAGGCGGTGCCTGTGACCCAAAGGAGTGGGGCGCCAGCCCCATATACCGGAGCTGGTGGGTTCAAACCCGGCCCCAGCCAGAAACTGTAAAAAAAAAAAAAAAAATCAAGTGACTGATAAATAATACAAAAATGGATGAGCCTCAAAAAACATTATCCTAAGTAAAAGGAGCCAGTCAAAAAAGGCCACACATTATGTGATTCCATTTATATCTAATATCCAGAAGATAAAAATTAATAGAGACAGAAAAGAGATTAGCAGTTGCAAGGGGCTAGCGAGAGAGAGCAGAAGAGATGGCCAACAGGTAAAGGGGTTTTAGGTGGTGATGGAAATATTCTACGATTCATTATGATTACTGCACAACTCTGGGAATATATGGATTTTACTCCATTGAACTATAAATTGTATGGTATGTGAACTATATCTCAATAAAATGTTCTAAAAATACAACTGGAGAAAAATTACCACAACAGTTTCTATTTCTTTGAGCTAAAAAGATTTTCTAACATGATACAGAACTCTAGGAAACCTTCCGTATTTTAAATGATGAAAAAAAGTGAGAATTTATTTATTTATTTATTTTTGCAGTTTTATTTTGTCTGGGGCGGGGTTTGAACCTGCCACCTCCGGTATATGGGGCTGGTGCCCTACTCCTTTGAGCCACAGGTGCCACCCAAAAGTGAGAATTTAAATGTGAAACTTAGTACAAATCAATTATCCATACTATGCAAAAGCTATCAAAAGATAGAAGGTTAGGTTATGTATAAGATTTAAGAAGAGATAAAAATTGTGGGTTTTCTTCTGGAGTAATATGGAGCCAGAGATTTTTAAACAAGTGAGGGAGCTTAGACATTATACTAATTCATTGGTTCTCAAACTTTAGTATGTATTAGATTCAATGAAAGAGTTTGTTAAAATGCAGATGCTGTGTCCCAACACCAGAGTTTCCAATTTAGCATCACTGGCAGGTGGTCCAGGGATGTGTATTCCTTTTTTTTTTTTTTTTTTGGCCAGGGCTAGGTTTGAACCTGCCACCTGAGGCGTATGGGGCCGGCGCCCTACCCCTTTGAGCCATAGGCACCACCCGGAATGTGCATTCCTAAAGAGTTTCCAGGTCATGCTGATGGCACAGGCCCAGGATCCCACTTTGAGAATCAGGGCACTAGTTCAATGCTCAAGCTTCCATCATGAAATCCTGGGCCCTAAGAAACTACATAAATTGTCTAAGGTGCCAGGCTTGGTGGCTCATACCTATAAATCCCAGCACTTTGGGAGGCAGAGATGGGAGGATTCCTTGAGCTCAGGAGTTTTAGATCAGCCTGAGCAAGAGTGAGATCCCGGCTCTACTCAAAATAGAAAAACTAGAAGAGCATTGTGGTGGGCACCTATAGTCCCAGCTACTTGGGAGGCTGAGGCAGGAGGATTGCTTGAACCCAGGAGTTTGAGGTTGGGGTGACCTATGACCCCCTGGCATTCTATTCAGGGTGACTGACTGATACAGGACTGAAGCTAGTTCTGCTCACATCCAGTCCACCAGCCTTCCATGATTCTGCACCTACAGCACTGAATGCATTAACTAATACTAGACTGTGGAGTGAAATCCAGGTGTACAGCTCCTACACTGCCTGAGGGTGTAAGTGAGGCTCACATAACCATTCAAACCATGTGCTTCCACTGAATTAATCAAATAATCATGAATACATCTATATCCACATCTAATATGGAATTTGGAAACATCTAGATTTTTTATCCTTCTCTGACATTACCTCAGTAAAATATTCACACACACACACACACACACACACACACACACACTCCAATATGTACCACCTAGGTGGCTCTCTCCACATTAGCATCACCTGGGGAATTTTAAACTGAATCCCAGGATAGACTCCAGAGCAGTGAAGTCAGAATCTCTGAGTATGAGAGCACATATCAGTATTTTTAAAAACTGGCCCAAACCTAACTCATGCCAAGCTTCGATCTACTATTTACTATACAAGACATGACTGGTTTTACAGAAAAGAAAACAGATGATGAATTATCTACTTTGCAAGTACCAACCATGTTATCACCAATAAAGGATTCACTGTTTCTCTAAGCAATTGTAATGGTGCCATTAATTTTCCTATGAGTGCCTTCCCCCATTCCTCTAACTCGTTAAGTTATGCTGACTTGCCCAGAACAGTAAAACATATAATCTGCTCACCAATAATCAAATTGCTTAAAGTACCTCCCCTGCCATTATTTCTATTCTCATAAAAACAGCCCACCTCACTCTTTCACACTTCATTTTAGATCATTTCATAAATGCCATAATTAATCCTATCAGGTGTGTAGCAAGTGTCATGATGTACCCTGACATATTTATTCATTGAATTTGCATTTCTATTCACATAGTAACTATATCCAAACTGCACCTGCACATTCCCCGTATCATCAACCATTTGAAATGCACACATTTTAGTTTCTACTTTATGCAGAGCTGTTAAATTTGAGCAGAGGCCTGCAAATACACTTCAGCCTGCCTGGTGGCACACTGGGACACCTTTGACCGTCCTTTGTCCTCAGTCTATTGTATAGCACTAACACCCCACCACAGAATAGAGGACTCACTTGACACCGGGGATGGAAATCACAGTGGTGATTTGTACATTATGCTGCTCAGCTGGTCAACTGTTCATTTTCAATTGATGGTACTTTCTGCTGTTTTCCATGACACCACCTAACTTAGGACTAACTTAGAAGAATGATGGCTAATGGTTGAGTAATGATCATTGGCACTCTCATCTGCACTCCCCAACACACAAACTTTCCCATAGATACTGTGATTCCAAGAATTATCTGGATTGGATGGACTCAAAAGCAGATTTACTAGGAAGCCAATGAAGCTTAAACTTCAGTGACTCTCAATTTGTATGGGCTGCCCCAAAAGGCGTGGCAGGTGGCCTAAGGGGTTATACATGCAATTTTATACTCTCTTCCTCAAGGTGGACCTCTCCAAACTGTCTAAGCATCAGGTCCACAGCCATGCATCCACCTGTAACTGGGCCTAATACAACTTGTAGATCAATGATGGAAAGAAAGAAAAGCCTGCTTTTTTGGTTATGATTGCAGCACAAAGCCAAGTCTTATCAACATCACAGTATGAAGCTTTAACAGTGTAGGCAGAGCTTGCATTCTAACTGGCAGTCAACATTTAGGGTGACCCTAGTCCTCGGGTCCTGGCATGTCTCAAGGACTTTCTAATCACCGGAATGAGGGAAAATCTTACATCAGATCAAGACCAAGTCAACGAGGTGTATTTAGTAGCTGCCACATGCTCAGCTCAGGGCTATGGGTACCAGAAAAGTGGTACTAAGCACAAGAGATGCTCAAAAGCTGCTTGAAGGGACTGATATCACTTCCCCAGGTCAGTGATGAAAATGGTTATTTTGCCTTAGAAAAAAACAATGTTCAATGATTTTAAAACAACAGCGCACTATAAATAGATGGGCTGGTATAGTTTTTCTTTTCTGTACTAAATCTTCTTCATTGTAACTATATGAGTTCATTAATTGGTTCATTAATTCATTCAATAAGCATTTATTGATCATTTACTATATGTATAATACTGTTCTAGATATCAGGAATACTGCAGTATACAAAATACACAAAAATCCCTGCCCTCCTGGATCATATATTTTATTGGAGAAATGGAAAATAAGCAAGTTAAATTAGTAAAATATATGGTATGTCAAATAGTGCTAAGTGTCTAGAAAAAAAAAATAAAGCAGCTAAGAAAGTATGTGTAGGAATTGAAACAGAGAGACCCTAATATTCATGTTAAATGATGCATTCCTACGATGCTTGCCTTTGTCAGAAAATCACTGCTGAAGAGAGAGAGACATAATACTGGAAGCATTCGTGGAAGGTAAAAAATCTGAATGTTGAGTTTGGGGGGCAGGATTTGGGTTCTCTGGACAGGGGGGACTCAGGTAAGCAAAGAGAGAACACTATGGAAGGAAGAGACCTGTCCATTTTTGGAAAGGGCAGGCTCTAGGTCCCAAGAGAGAAAGAGAGAAAACTCAGGCTTTCCCTCCTCCAAGGCTAGGAGGAGCATCTTGTCTTGACCTTGTGCAAAGAACATTTCCTGTCCACCCTCTTGCTAAATTTGAAATTCCTCTCAATGCAGTAAGAAAGCCTTCTAAGCAATCATTAAAGAGAAATGGTGTAACATGCAAAATGTCTGGAGTGAATGGTTGAAAGCATTTAATTGACCAGAGTAACCTCAGTTGTAACCCAGAGTTGCCAGATTCCTGTGTATTTTATTGATGGTGAGGATGGGGGTTAGGAGCTGGGAAGGATTAAGGCAAGGAGGGAACCTGAAACTTGGAAACCCACCATGCAGACCACGTGGCTCGGCCGGGAGGTCCCTGGTTTCCTGTTGTGGGCCAGGACACGGGAGAGCTGCACTCCAGGAATGCCCACACTGCAGCCAGACCAGCAGGCGGGAAGCCTGCAGAGATGGAGGAAGGCCCCACGTGTTTACTTGTCTATACAACCCCCCCTCCTCTTGCTTTCGCAACTCATCAGGTTCCAGGGTGCATTCAAGTTGGCAATTCCTGATTTACAGAAGAGACACAAGTCTCTTTTAGGAGTTGACTCTTACCTAGCACTCCCTTTGAACACCTGAGCAGCATCTGGATCTAGCCCTTCCCTGGACCTCCCAGCTAGCAAGTCCCAATCACTTTCCTAGCACGTCCCTGTCTCTGCTCCAGGTACACTTTCTGCACACTGTCCAGTTCTCCCAGGCAGGTGGAAGCCCCCGCAGGGCCAGTTTCACTAAGTGGCTGAGCCCCAGAAGTGTACTGGGTGCCCCCACAAAAGAGACCCTCTTTGTTGCTGCCACTAACCACTGAAAATGACCCATGGGCAGCTTGCAGGCATTACAGCAGAGCGACCAGTAGTCAAACAAAATCCCTTATTGCCTTTACTTCTAAAATTGAGTCAGGTGGCGCCTTTCTACTTGATAGGCACCATCACATTGTAAAATAGCAGCCTGCTCACCCAGGATTAAGACTGCCTGCAGCTGGCAGCACTGTCTGGGGGCTGCTAGCAAGTGCATGCGGCCCTCCTCAGGAAGCACAGCCAGGGGCCGGCTCTCTGAAGAGAGCTTTTCCTCCTAGGGGTATTTTAGCTGCAGGGAGAAATAGGAAGAAAGTCAACAGAAGCAGCAGGCATTCAGAAAAGTGAGGAAGACTTGGTTGTTTTGGTTACCTTTTCCTTCTGGCCCAGTGTGCACCGACCAGCCAAAGTCAGAAGGCCATTCCCTAAAGTTCACTAGAATCGTTCAATCTTCACTGCAATCTCAGGTGGAAAAATGGGTCTGCCCTTATTCAGCCTCCAGTGAGTGGGGAAATGGACTTATCTAGAAGTAACCCCAACGTATTTCACAAACCATACTGAAATCAGGAAACCTGTGAGGAATGCTTTTGTACTTCACTTTTTCCAAAGACCAGCTTGTGAGGATGGAAGACAGGAGTGGTCTCAGTAAATCACAAGTGATAACTATCCCCCTGAGAGCACAGCAAAGACTTCCTTAGAAACATTTCCTCAGAAATGTTCATTATGATAGTACTGGATCGACAAAACATCATTATGAGCATTATAGGCTATTTTGAGTTATGCTGATGGGACTTTGGGGGGAAGGTTTTAGAAACATTTGGGCAAGGAACACCCCAATTTTCCTGGCCACATCCAGTGATGTGTGGCAAAATGTTGAAGAAGTAAAAAGAGGTCAAGCTGTGAAATTTTTATATAGATGGGAATGGATATATAAAATAATGTATGTTGTACTAGATAACGTATAAATTACTGTGGTAGTTCATGTTCACAATAAAACTTATCTCTTGTTCTTTAATTTAGAAAAAAAAAATCACACAGGTAATACCTGCTAGTTGATATTGTGAACACGGCATCACAGGCTTTGGAAAAGGACTCCTTTGAGGCAGATGACAATGGCTAACAAAATACACCATTCTCAAGGTGCTACAAATCACCATGATTGAAACTCAGAGGTTTAGTTTAGGTGAAGACACAGCAACGAGGCTATTTTAACAGCTTACAGATTTCTCATAACATAATGCCCTCCGTGCACGTGAGAGAAGAGGAAAGATAATGAATGTAATTTTTGTCTGTTCAAACACTGTGCTTTTATTTTAAGTACGTCTTCTTTACCCTGAAAATTAACTGATAGCAGATTGGAAAGAATCATGGATTTACTGGAAATGAATTATGAGTCAACTAAAGCAAGGTTCCCTCTAGTTCCTCCCCCCAACTCCACAAGCCTTCCCTCCCACCTCGCATATGCTTTTAGCATTGTATTCAATTAAAATGGAAACATGTTCCAGTAATTCAGCTAAAAAGGTTGAAAAACTCCGTAAAACAACATGAGAGAAATAACATATCCTTCTCTGATGCAGAATTTCTCAGAAGTGTAACCCACAGACCTTCAGTGAAACTCACCTGAAGGTGCCTATTGACGTATTTGGCTGATTTTTTTTATTGCATATCTTTATAGGGTGCAGCAAAATGTTCTGATGCAGCTATACACTGACGAATGATTGGATCTAACTAAATACCATCTATCACCTCACACACTTACCAATTGTTTTGTGAAGAGAACATTCAAAAATCTATTCTCTTGGCAATTTTCAAGTACACAGTGTATTATTTTTAACCACAGTCACTAGGCTGTACTTGGATTTTCAAAACTTATTCCTCTTGCCTAACTGAAATTTTGTGTTCTTTGACCCACATCTCCCCACTTCCCTCCCACCCCACCGGCCTCTGGCGTCACCATTGTGGGCTCTGCTTCTGTGAGTCCCACTTTCCAGATGCCACATGGGAGTGAGATCACACAGTATCTGTCTTTCTGTCTTGGGCTCATTTTACATTGCATGCCCTCCAAGTTCATCTACATTGTTGCAAATGACAAGATCTCTGAAGATACTTCTTTAAAAGACAGTGTCCCTGGGCAGCGCCTGTGGCTCAGTGAGTAGGGCGCAGGCTCCATATACTGAGGGTGGCGGGTTCAAACCCAGCCCTGGTCAAACTGTAACAACAACAAAAAAATCTCAAAGGCTTTAAAAAAACAAATAAATAAAAGGCTGTGTCCCCCAGAAATACTGATTTGGAATAAGAACTTAGATTCTTCATCCTTAACAAGCTGCCCAATGAGTGCATCACCAAGACGCTGGCAGTTGAGGGCCACTGACCTCACGCAAACTGTCACCTATGCGTGTTTAGCTGCTCCCCCACTCACCTGGTGGACTCCCGTGTCCTGCTGCAGCTGTGGCAATTGCAAAAGCAGAGGCTGGCGAAACAGAGCAGTGGGCATTGTCAGCTGTCTGTCCTGGTAAGAAAGGAAATGGAATGATAAAGCAAACAGATAATATTCTATAACAAAAATTCTCATTTTCATTCTGACACTGGATGGAGGGTTGGGCCAAGTGCCCTGTATTGTCCCTGTTAATAGGCAAATAACAAGACTGCACATCAGCAATCCCACTCTAGGTGCGTAATCAAGAGGAATGAATCCAGACTTCTACACAAAAACTTGCACAGGAATATCCATAGTGGGTAAAAAGTAGAAACTATCAAATGTCCATCACACAACCAAACACAAGAGAGTATTATTCAGCCTCAATAAGGAATGAAGTTCTGGAACGTGCTACCATGCTGAGCTGGATAAACCTGGAAAAATTAGGGAAGGAAGCTGATCACACAAGGCCACACCTAGCATGATTCCCTTTATATTAAATATCCAAAATAGGAATCTGTAGAGAAAGAAAGTAGATTAGTGGTTGCCAGAGCTGTGGGAAGACAGGAACGAGGAGTGTCTGCTGGGGGGGGGGGGGGAGGGGCAAGGTTTCTTTTCAGGTGATAAAGATGTTCTGGAATTAAATAGTGGTTACGGCTGCCTGACCTTGTGAGTACATGAAAACCACAGACTGTACATTTTAAAAGGGTGAATTTTATGCTGCATGAACCATATCTCAATTTAGAAAATATATTTTTAAAAAGATGTTACATCATTTTACTAATAGAATTTCCTTCTCAAAAACACCTTTAAAAATGGGGGTGGGTTAGGTGTGGTCCTGCAGAAATTTAAAGGATGAGCGTCTCTCTCCTCAGCCTGTGCTTCACACACAGCACCTGCTGAGGCTGGTTTTCCCTGCTCAGATGTTTAGGGAAACAATTCTGACCTCCAGGCTTTTGTTTGTCCCTAAAGCTATATACTCATGCTTAAAATAAATAAATAAATAAATAAATAGGGGGAAACAAAGAGTGGTGTTAATGTACCCGGAAAGCATAAAATAGCTTGCCCTTCTCTTTCTGCAGTAGCTTTGATAACATTTCAGGCAAGGTGGCAGGTAGACAGAAGAGAAGGCAGAACTTCAGCTAACTAGTGAGAAAATATGTGATACTGTCCCCATTTAGATTTTCCATTTTATCACAGATTTCAGCCTCCTTCATGTTACTGTGGCTCTACGATTTAGTCACACCAGGGGAGAAACAAAGGATTTGGTTACTCCACGAACAGAATTTGAATTTCCAAATAATTCTTAAAATAATTTAAAAATTTAAATATTTAGTAATTTAAAATACTTTAAAATTTTATATGTGAATGTAAACATATGGAAAAAATATAAAGCAGAGCACTAATAATAGCAACAATGTGGACAGCATCCAGCACTTGCCCTGGTAGAGTCTTACTTTCAAGTTCTTCCAGATTACAATGAATTCGAGGGGATTTGTCCTCTGTCGCAATGCTCAAGGAAGTTGCCAAGGCCTGGATTTGGCTGTTCCACAGCTGTCAAAATGACAAGCCAGGAGAGTTCAGCTTATCACCTCCATTAGCCAGAGACACCCAACTGTCACAGGGACCCATAACTGACCAGGAGCCTGAATGCTCCAAGAGCTTTAATATCCATCCAGGCAAAGCTGACAACAGCCTGACCCAGACCTTCCGAGTTGCTCTTAGAGCTGAGGGTGATGACAGAAGCCACAGATGACCATTTGGAGCCATGCGCTTCATCTTTTCTAAAATGCCCTGTTTGCAGCACAAGTACATGAAAGTCAAAAACACCTTTACATTTTGACTTGGGGGGTTTGTATTTTCATAATTGTGTAATTTTCTCTTCTGGTTTGACATATTAATTGGCTTGAGAAGAAAAAAGCAAACATTTCAAAACAACTCTTATTTTTGGATATATTTATCTGTGCAGTAGGGAATATGGGAGAGATTTGCAAAAGATGCCTACCTTTCCTCGATTGTTTTTCTTCCAATTAGAGGACATTTGTTGGATTCTCAAATAAACTATGGGGTAATTAATCCTTTATGATGTTCATAACTATATTTGAAAAAACATCTGCCGGTTTCTGCCACTAGCAATAATAATGATGGGGTCCCATGCAACTGGACCTTTTCTAAGACGGTATGGTATTTTTAATAAGACCCTCCCCCAGTTGGGATAGCCCAGATGATTCTTTTTATATAGAATACACTGGGACTCATGGTTAGGTATCAGAGTCTAGGAACATTTTGGTAAAACTAGCACTGAAAGTCTTCCACAAATCTACCTGTCATCTAAAAACAAGTCTTTTGATTCACATGATTCCACACAAAATGCAATACGATGATGAGACCAAACAAATACCAATTAGACAGATGTTGTGTTCGCTAATCATTTATTTGTTCACTGCTCAGTCCTACAGTGGCAATCCAGTCATTACTTGGTATCTGTGGGGTTTTGGTTCCAGGATACCAAATTTCATGGATCCTCAAGGCCCTGATATAAAATGGTGTAGTATTTGCACATCACCTACACACATCCTCCTGCATACTTTAAATTACCCGTAGACTTACATTATAATAACTAATAAGATGTAAATGCTACATACATAGTCATTGTACTATATTATTTAGAGAAATAATGATGGGGGGGAGCTTGTACATGGTCATTATAGATGCTTCCTCCTCCCCACCACCAAATGTTTTTGATGGGTGGTTGGTCGAATCCAAAGATATGGAACCCAGGGATGTGAAAGCTGTAGACACAGTGGGCCAACTGTATTTGCTTCCAGTTAATTTTCCTAATGAAGATGATGAAGTAAGGCCTGGGAAAGGTTCAGAAACCAGAAGTCACTTTTCATCTTACGTTTCCATGTCCCTCTCTGTGCTCTCACCTCCAGGCTGGCGGTAGCGGAGGTGCCGGGGAGTCGAGGGGGATCTGCACGGCGAAAGTTCTGTGGCGTCCGCTACAGGGAAGCTTTCCACGCCTGCTCGGTCGGCTGGTGCAGACTCCAGGACTGCTGCTTGAAAACATCATGAAATTTAACAAACAGGACATGAATTTAGAAGCTTCTTGTCAGTATTATGTATGGCAACATGAAAGCTCATTGCTCGTAATAAGCATGTCATATTTCATAGTAGTCCGCCTTTGTAAAGGCTTCACATGAAATCCAGGGCCAACCACTCTACACCTAAATGTGGATCTTTTCTAAGCATGTTTGCTTTCTGACCCCAGCTGAACTTGGCTGAGTCCAGCCAGCCCTTTCTGCCCAATGCAATAGCAGGTGTTTAAAAAGGGGCACTGCCCACTAGACCTCCCCCCCCCCTTCAGAGTGTTTCTGATTTCTCAAAGTGGGGAAAGAGAGACTTTTTCAGATTATAAACAAGATTGGAATCAAAGTTGGGGTTCTCTAGTTCTTTGCCTGGGTTGTTCCCTTAAGCCAACTAAAGTTTGACTTTCTATCTATCTATGTAGTCCCCTGCCCCAGGAAGCCCTGGGGGCTCCCAGGAATCTAGAGCTGCGTTGTCCAAACCACGTGACTGTGTCAATCATATTAACTAAAGTTAAAATAACAGTTCAGCTCCCCGCTTGCACTAGCCACATTTCCAGTGCTAAGTAGCCACACGTGGCTAGTGGCTACAGCACTGAGCAGCACAGACATGGAGTATTTCCAACCTTCCAGAAAATTCTATTGGGCATCTGTTGGCTAGAGCTACAGCTCAGCAGGAAGTAAGTAGAAATTTAAAAAATTAACTGCTGCAGAGTTTAAGATCATTTGCATCTCTTCCCTGCAGCCAGCATCCCAAGAATAACACAACACACCATTCTAGGGTCACACTGGGGCTATTTCTAATGACGCCCCACTGACACACTAAGCAGGTAAAGCTACAACTAAGTGTATATTCTTTCAAGGAAAATATTACGAAATTTAACACTGACACACTAAGCAGGTAAAGCTACAACTAAGTGTATATTCTTTCAAGGAAAATATTACAAAATTTAACAAATTTTCAGCCACCCTTCCATTTCTTTTTCCTTGGACCTTTCACTAACTCTCACATATTAAAAAGTTAGAGTCCCCTCCGCTAATTTAACCTAAATCCTGTCAGCAGAACCACTTTCCTCTGCCACTTCATTCAAGATTTCCCTCAACAAACTTTACAAAAACTCAAATGACTTCATGTAAAGCCATTTTTACACTTGCATGTGATGTACTGCGTTGGAAATATGGCAATTTTGCTCTTTTGAAACTCAAAGGGGCCGGGGGAAAGGAAATGGTTAGAATCTTTCCCTGAATGACATAATTACAGTAAAGCTGGCAAGGATGCAGGATGCAAACCAAAAAAAAAAAGAGAAAGAAATCAGTGCTTAGCTGTTAGTTTTATTATTTTCAAAATAACTCCTTCAAAATTCAGTAATGGAAGGCATCTGCTCTGTTAGAACAAGCAGAATATCAAATATTTGTCCTTGGTCTGATTCAACCATTCAGTCATCTTAGGAAAAACGAAAAAATCATTAGTCAGCGATTAAGTTGAATCCAGAAAACTTCTCAGTGAGAGAGCCGGACAGGAGCAGAAAGTCCCGGAAGAACAGGAGAATGAAGACTGGTACTGCACCTACAGGGAGAGGGGACCGTGCCAGCATGGGGGGCGGGGGCAGCGTCTCCCCCAGCATGCTCCCTTTCTACCAAGCTCCATGCAAACAGCTTTGCCTGCAGGATGAGTGGGCAGATGTGAGCTCAAAACAAATGCTAAAATCGGGAGCACTTGCAGCCCACAGGCAGGCAATTTTCAAACTAAGAACGCAGAAACAGACCCTAGTGCTATGGGCTGTTCAGCAACACTTGGGCGTCTAAGATGCTGAGATGCACAGCGCGCCGAGGTGAGCACGGAGTGGGTAGGTACAGGGAGCCACCCTTTGGCCCTTTCTTGCCAGCCATTGCTTTGGTTTTTGTTGAGACTCCACCACTAGGTAGAATCTGGATATCTGAGTAAAGCTGATATTTGTGGGGGAAGGGGGGGGGTTGGCAGTTTTTTGGCCGGGGTTGGGTTTGAACCTGTCACCTTCAGCATATGGGGCCGGCGTCCTACTCCTTTGAGCCACAGGCACCGCCCTGATATTTGTGTTTTTTAGAAGCACCTGGAGTAGAAGTTAGGGACTGCCTGGTAACCAGAAGAAAGGGCACCCTCTGTGGGACAGATTTGGGGACTGGGTTGAAGGGAAATTAAATTGCATTATTTTTTTCCCTAAGAAGTTCATTCCCTCAACCCACTTCAAGGGATATTTCCTATTTCTCTTCTCTTTTCTTTTACTTTTTAACTGTCAGTGTTTATTACTTTCAGCTACATTCTCCGGTGCTCTACACATTCACAGAAACTTCTCTAGTAACAAACTATAGAGATGATCCCTGAAAATACAGTCTTCCTATTTCTCTTCTCACATCATTTAAAGGTCTCTTGCCAGAACATATCACAAGGCTGGCATTATCATTTCAATAACAATAAAACAGGACAAAGGTCACGAGGACTTTTCAAAGCGTGTGCCCTAAAACCCCGAGCCGGATAGCAGTGAGGGAGACCTATGATGTCGGCCAGGACCTAATAGGCAAAACTGATATTATGCAATGAGACTGTGTGGGTTGAATACTTAAGTGAAAAGCAGAAAATGTATAAACTCTTGGCACCGGATTCTGATTTGAGTTTGCCAACTGTTTTAAGTGTTAACATTATGGGAAGCAATGCAAACATCTTTCAAATTAAACACAGATCAGCATCTGCCTTTTCTTTGTCAACTGGGATTTCCAAGACTAGACAGCAGTGTTAACACAGAGGCACGCTTACAAAAGGGGTGTGTGCGTTGGGGGAGTCAGACAGACACTGAAGGAAAGTGTTCATCCATGACTTTGCTCAAACTATTCATGATTAATGTTGTCCATATACCAATGCAACGACAACAACAACAAACCAGAAAGACACCCCCCCACCCTGCAAATCCTAAACCTATATTTCCTCTGTTTCACCTATTGAGAAAAATGCCAAAGAGCTGCCACAACACCAGTGTTAATTCTAGCTAGGAAGATATTGGTTGTGCAGGCTCCTCTTTTCTGGCTATTGAGACTTGAGAACAACTTATCCTGTGGTCCTCATGAAGGAAACAGAGAGCAGAAAGTTTAGAATGAAGCAAGAAGGGCCTCACCAGACCTATGTCCTTGATTTTGAACTTCCCAGCCACTAGTCTTAGCCAAATACATTGCTGCTCTTTATAAATTACCCAGTCTGTGGTATTCTCTTACAGCAACACAAATGGACTAAGGCAGAAAATTGGTACCGAAAAGTGGAGTTTTTGCTTTAAGAAATAGCTGAATATGTGGAAGAGGCTTTGGAACTAGGTATGGGGCAGAAGCTAGAAGAATCTGGAGGAACAGGCTAGAGAAAGCCTGTGTTGCCACCAAGAGAGAGTGAAGAGATTCTGCTGAGACCTCAGAAGCAGAGAATAGCTTCAGGAAAGTGGAATCCTCTTAGAGATTACCTAAGTGGTCACGAACAGTATTTTGATAGTAGGACGGATGGTGAAGGCAACTCTGATCAGTTCTCAGATAGAAATGAGAACAAGATGTTGGAGTAAAGGTCGTCCTTGTTATAAAGTAGCAGGGGACTTGGGGGAATTGTGCCCATGTCTTATGGAAGACAGGAACTTAACAGCAATGAACAAGGATTTCTGGCAGAGATATTGAAGAAGTTACATGGCAACTCTCAACTGCCCATGCAGGCAGGCTCCAAGCTACAAACATCTCACTTACGTACAACTCACACTTATGAATGGAGGCTATTACAGTAATTCCCCGAGTTACAAACATCCAGTTGACACACAACTCGCACTTATGAACGGAGGCTATCACAAGCAATAGGTAAATGTATTTGTTCCAACTTATGTACAAATTCAACTTAAGAAAAAACCTACAGAACCTGTCCTGTTAGTAACTTAGGAACTTCCTGTGGTCAGATGCAAGAGAAAAGAAATGATTTAAAGGTGGAATTTATAATTAAAGGAGAAGCTCATGAGAAAGTTTTAGAAAATTCATAGACTGGTCCTATAAAGAGTAAAACAGCATCTTCAGGAAAGCAGACCAAGGGTGGGGACAAGCAGCTGTTGGCTTAAGAGATTAGTATGAAAGAGATCAGCAGCGGGAGAGAGCCAGGTGCTAGTCAGGGAGACAGTGGGAGGAGGATCCCAAAGGCATCTCAGAGATCTTGCAGGCAACCTAGGAGCTTGAGGGCAAGGTTTCCAGAGAGGAGCGTTCGCTGCCAGGGCCACTTCAGCACTTTGCTTCCACATTTCTGCACAGTGCCCCTCGGCCATCCCCGCTGAGGCCACCGCTCCAGAGGGCACACGTGGTCAGCTTTTGTGGCAATTAGCACATGGTGCTAATTCTGCAGATTCCTGGAGCACACAAACTATGGAGACACAGCTTCCTCCACCTATATTTTGTAGGATGTCACAGACAGCCTGGAGACCCGGACAAAGACTTGTCACCAGGGCAGAGAGTCCTCACCAGGGCGATGCCTAGCAGAACTGTGGGGGAAGCCACTGCAGAAACCCCAGAACTGCCCGTAGGCAGCACCAGTCAGAGAGCGCGGCAGTCAAGAGACTCTACTCTGCTGATGTGAAGGGCGAGGCCAACAGAGCCATGGAGCCAGGGATGCCTGAGGGCTCTGGGGACCCAGGCCCACCCCAGTGTGCCCAGGAGGCAGCGCACGGAGTGAAAGTTTGTTCCGGAGTCTTAAGGTGTAACTTTGTCTGTGTTGTTGGATGTTGGACTTTCCCAAGGCCTGTCTCTCCTTTCTTCTTGCCTATTTCCCCTGCCTGCCTGGGAATGTCTGCCCTACCATGGTATTCTGACAGTAGATAATGTGTTTTAACTCGACAAGCTCACAGCTAGAAAGGAATTCTCTAGATGGACGTCTTGAGTCTCACCCACATCTGATTCAGATAAGACTCTGGACTTTGGACTTTTTAGTTGCAACTGTAACTTTTGGGGCTACTGGGATGGAGTGAATGTATTTCGCAAGTTGAGAAGGACATACATTTGGGGGACCAGGGATGAGAATGCTATTGTTTGAAGGTGCACCCGAAAGTTCATGTGTTGAAAACTTAATCCCAAAGCCACAGTGTTGAGAGGTGGGACCTGTGAGAGGTGACTAGACCCTGAGGACTCACCCCACATGAATGGATTAATGCTGTGATCTTGGGAGTGGTTCCTTCTAACGGGAGGAATTTGACCCCTTCCCTCTCACTCTTTCTCACCCATGTGATATCTTCCACGATGTTATAGTGCAGCAAAAAGGCCCTCACTGGATGTCAGCACTTTGGTCTTAGACTTCCCAGCCTCCAGAACTGAGAGAGAAATAGAATATCTGTTCACTAGAAATTACCCAGTCGCAGATATTCTGTTACAATAGCACAAAATAAAGACACCCCACATCAATGTATTAGACCACAGAAAAACTACAGATTCTTATTCCCTCCCAAGAAGTTTCACGCCACAGGGTTGGACAATCACTACACTCTCTGGACTTGGGGTTGGTGGTCCAAATGGAACACCCCCTGTGTAACGAATTAAAGTAGAATACTTAATCATGACAGGTAACGGGCAGCTGGACTGGGACCTCTAAAACTATGACATGTGTTAAGACGATAATGCACAAAGAAATAGATTTTGCTTTTGCTTTTCTATTAAAGGCAAAAAAATTAATATCCATACTGCTAGGCCTTAGCCAAAATAAAATTCAATCTTTGGAAAATCACAAAAAAAGAAGAAAGATTCTCATCTCACTCCCATTATAATGGCCACCATAAAAGAAAACCCCAGAAAATAATAAGCTTTGTTGAGTATGTGGAACCCTTGTGCATTGTTGGTGGGAATGGAAAATGGCACAGTCACTGTGGAAAAAAGTGTGGAAAAAATATTAAATGTACAATTACCATACGGTTCAGCAATCCTACTTCTGGATTGATATATCCAAAAGTATTGAAAACAGAATCCCAAAGAGATACATGCACACCCATGTGCACTGCAGTGTTATTCACAACAGGCAAAAGGTAGAAGCGACCAACACATTCATCTAGAGATGAATGGATGAAGAAAATGTGGTATACTCATACAATGGATGTTATTCAGCCTTTAAAAAGAAGGAAATTCTATCATGTGCTACAACAGGGATAAATCGCAAGGACATTTGCTCATAAGTAAAATGAGCCAGTCAGACAAGGAAAAATACTGAATGATTCCACTTATATGAGGTACTTAAATGAGTCAAACTCAGGGAGACAGAAAGTAGAATGGTGGTTGCCAGGGACTAGGGAGGGAAGGAAATGGAGTATTATTGTTCAAGGAGTACAGAGTTTCAGTTTTGCAAGTTGAAAAAGATCTAGGATCCCTTGTACAACAATATGAATGACCTTAACACTACTGAGCTATACACACAAAAACAGTTCAGATGGTAAGAAGAAAGGAAGGCTAGTAACGGGGTCCTTTCTACAGGGCTTCCCCTGGTGTCCTAACAGGACAAAACCTGTCCCATCAGCAACAATGTCTCCTAGTGGTATGAACCATTAGAGTTCCCACTAGGCCTTTGCTGACATTTCTCTTTGCCAGAAGTTAGCCCATCTCCTCCTTCCAACCCACATACCTACTTTCCTTGGCTCATGTCATAGACATTTCCTGGTTCTGCTCCAGCAGATGTGATCTCCCTGCCTTTCAGCTTGCAGAGCACTCTACCTAGGCGTCCTATCCCATCTGCCCTTATAGTTATGTTGCGTCCCTATTATACACAGAACTGGAGTAGGAGGGGTGAAGGCACCACCTTATGTGTCATTACCGACTCCGTAGCACACACGGTATCCAGCACAGAGAAGAGCTCACTCAATGACTTGAACAGACCTCACTGTGTCTTCATCCCAGCCATCAAACCACAGCGTCAGAGCCACTCATGTCTGACACTGAAATGCCTGTTCCTAAAGCTCCCCCAACTCAAAAGAACATGTGAATCCAGACTCATCTCCAGATTTCTCCTATCCTACTTACCACGATCCAATAAAGGAGGAAGAAAACCCTTCCCATATTCTGGGGAAACTCCTGTACTTTCCAGGCCACTGTACCTGCGAGGTGCAGGAGTCATGCCCTCTACGGAGGTTTCCAAACACTGGGTGGAACCCCAGATACACCTGTCAGCTCCTGTGCTACTTCATTATTCCCAAGAAGAATCCATCATGATCTGGCTGAAGCTTGTTGTTCTAATAACTTTTTAATTATCTTTCCCCTTTCCTCCTCCTTAGTTGCTAACTTGTCAATTTAAAGAATTTCTTGTTAAAAAGGGTGCTACTTTTCATGATGACAACCACTCCAGTTAAAATTCCATTAAGTACCTCAATCAGGAAGCTTATTTAATGATCTGAGCTAGAAAGCACACAAAAGCTTCTACCAAGTAGAAAAGCAGCGTATATTCTTCCATCTGCATGATCCTCCTTGAAATTTGGACATTCAGCTGATTTATTGCCTATTTTTTATTGTGTTGCCAATAAATAAATCAATTACACAGTTAATAAAAAAGCTCTTTGCCAATTTAGCTGTGAAACCATTTCTTCTTTTTATTACAGAAAAACTGGATTTCAAAAGCCACAAAGATCACGTTCTGCAACATTGAACCCAGCTGAGGAATCTAAAGTGATGGGCTGGAGGACCCTTAATTAGTTCACTGCCTATTTTCCTTCCTTCATTAATTCAATAAAAATCTACTACATGCCAGCCATAGGCCAAGACACCGAGGATACAAAGTCTCTGATCTCATAGAGCGTGTGTATGTGGGGAAGACTGTCCAAGCAGAGGGGAGCACAAGTGCAAAGGCCCTGGGGCAGGAATGAGCGAGGTGTTTTTAAGAGACACACACACAAACCAAGTGACTGTTCTAGCAGATGAGGGAGCATGTCAGGGACAGGGACTGGGGTGGGAGACAGGAGCCAAGCGTCATAGCAGCTGAAGGCCTTGGGAGGGAGAACGTACTTTATTTTAAGTGCAATGGGAGGCCATCAGAGAATTGCAGCAGGACACCCTAGTATCTAATCCATATTTTAAAAAAACATTTGACTACACCATAAACAATTAACACTGTCTGTGATTTGATTTCTCACTCTATTCCTTTGTTGTAACACAGAGTCTTGCCCTCATAAGCAACCTGAAGAAGCTGTCTTGGTGCTGGGTCACCCTCCACAGGGAAACCTGGAAGCACACAGGGGCTTAGGTAAACAGTGCAGGAGGAGAAGCTCTGAGGCCGGAGCTCATGGATGAGGGTGCCCACAACTTACTCCAGGCAGGAGATTGTGCTAGGCTCTTTAGCCAACCAGCCTTAACCAAATTCCAAGAACCTTCCAGTAATACCATTCAGATATGCAATTCTTCCAGAGACAACTGACAATCAGCCTTTTACAACAGAGGCATAAGGACTATTAACCTAGCCTTCTGTTCCGCACAGGATAGAGGAAACTATGGAAACTAAGGAATTTTCTCTTGTAACTACCCACTGTTGGCAGTAGGAAAGTTGTAAAGACAGGGACTGGGGTTCCAGGAGGAAGTGGGGAAGCAGGTGGCTGGTGGGGTGTAATCAGCAAACGTGTTGCATGATACCTTTTTGAATACTTCGTTTTAGCTTGTTACACAGATCCACGCGGGGGTTATCTGCATTCTCTTCTACAGATCCCGGGCTTTGCTCTGGAGAAGGGAGGCCTCTGCTAAGATCCAGCGGCACTTTGCCAGTGTGCGGTGGTGGGGACGCAGCAGGGCTGTGGGTGGTGGTGGGACTGCCGGAGGACGAGGACGTGGTCAGGTCCAGGGCTCCTGTCCTTGAGTTCAAGGGGGAAGTCAAGGACAGCTTTCTGGCCCTCACTGGGGAGGATGTTCTGGACACAGCCAGTGGCGGCGGGGAAGAGAATTTGCGACACAGACGTGGGGATTTTCCATCCGCCAAATGTTCACCTCTGTTGTTCTGGCTGGTAGCAAAAAACAATTCCAATGACCTAAAAATAAGAGCAAAACCAGCTAACAGACTGTAGCCAGGGGAAGTGATTTCCCAGATGTTATTCAAGAACAGGCTCCCTACAGTTAAAGGCCACAATATCCTCACACTTCTCTTGCTGGATTTTCTCTACATGCCGCATGTACAGCGTGCAGTTGCAAAAGCAGCACAGACATTTTGGGTAATTACCTAATCCCTTGCTACTGAACTGTGGTCCAGGAGCATTGGTAGCGCTGGTGGCTTGTTTAGACCTTCAGAAGTTGGGCTCTACTCCAGACCCACAGAAGCAGAGCAGGCAATTTGAAAAGATGCCCCCCTTTTAAGGCTGTTTCTTATACATATGAAAGTTTGAATAGTTCAAAGAAAGAAAGACAATTCTAAAGCGATAGAGTTTGCTTCCAAATAATCACTGAGCAAGAAGAGACTTCAGGGTTCTCACCCTCTTCCCTGGGGTACTCTCTGTGGCTTTTACTTACCACTTCTACTGGGGGGTGGGGACATGGTCAAGTTCAAGGGCAAGCAAGTGCACCCCAGCAGCTGCTCTGCAGCGTAAGGCTGCTCATCTATGCGGTGACCCAGGAACCAGGACCCCACCTTAATGACAGGCAAATCCCAAGCATACCTGACGGGGATGGAGGTGAAAGGCCTCTTGTATATGTCAGAAAGCTTCCCCAGCACCACAGCCGCCGTGGTGAAAATGCGATAGGTGTGCAGAAAGGTGTTGAGGAAATCGATACTCAGAAATCTCAAGTCAGTCAGCCGCTCGAGGAGGCGCTCCACGCTGGCGTACCGAATCTGCGGCACTTTGCAGGAGTTGAGTGTTTTACTGAAGCAAATGTCAGTGTCGTCTTTGTGAAGACGGGCATCAGACCTAAGTGCAAAGAGAGGGCAGGATGATAAAACCACGAGGGGGCTTCCTCCTCCGCCACTGAGTATTTCAGTATTTGTAAACACACACGCGCCCGTTTAGGCTTTCCACCGCATTTGACAGAGGTTGGTTAAGTTTACAGTCACCTCTCAGTATCCTCCGGGCATTGGTTCCAGGATTCCTTCTGTCAAAATCCACGGATGTGTAAGTTCCAGATATAAAATGGAGTGGTGCTTGCATATATCCTATGTATATCGTTTCCCTACACTTTAAATCATCTCTACATTACTTAAACACCTAATACAACGTAAATCACTCAGAGCTAATTAAGGGCACTCGTAAGGGCGCAATTTTAGTATTGTATTGCATCTTAAAATTACTTTTGACTGTTGTATAGTTATTAGGGGGTTTCCCCCACATATTTTTTTTACCTATAGTTAATCTGAATCTGCAGAAGCGAACCCACTGGATACAGAGGATTGACTATATATGTTGATATGACCTATATATATATATGACAGGCAGGGTTATGAAAACATCAAGTACGCCATATAATTTAGGGAGGCCTGAACTGATCTTGGAGAAGGTGATAATAATGCAGTTCACAGTGGGGATTTCTTCTCTGTCTACTTTAGTTATGTTTTACTAGAAAAATGAAGCCAAAGCCTTCTTTCAGGGTTGAGGGAGCACTGCTTACACCCTTGCCAAGCAGAATATCAAAAGTATGCATAAAACTAGAGGGTGACACCTCCCCACAATAGGGGGGACAGACACAAACAGACCTGCTATATCCATGGCTGCCTCTTTTTCTCTCTTCTCATTTTGTACCTTTGTGTTTTCCTCCTTTTTTCTTGATTAAACTGACTGACCTACCTGGTATTATACAGTTGGGAATTTTACCCTCTAGGACTGGCTCTCTGATTTATCAATTACCCAGTTTTTCTACATTTTATTCATGTTTGTATTATTTCCTATATTTCTATGTTTTTCCTTCCTTATTTCCCGTAAGTTTAATCTCTTATTTTTTTTGTAACTTCTTGATTGGAGTGTCTAATAATTCAGGGGTCCTCAAACTACGGCCCGCGGGCCACATGAGGCGGTGTGATTGTATCTGTTCCTGTTTTGTTTTTTTACTTCAAAATAAGATATGTGCAGTATGCATAGAAATTTGTTCATAGTTTTTTTTTTTTAAAAACGATAGTCCTGCTCTCCAACAGTCTGAGGGACAGTGAACTGCCCCCCTGTTTAAAAAGTTTGAGGACCCCTGGTCTAATTCATTTATTTTAGTCTTCCTGGCTTATTAATGTATTTTAAGGGTATACAGTTTCTGAATACTGTTAAATCCATAAATAGTGTAACATGCTATGTTTTCAACGTTCTGCAGTATTATGAATTTATTCCCCGGAATAGGCTCACTGCTGCTATCCTGCTATACACCTCTCTTATAATTCTGTAAAATCTCCCATCTGGCTGCCCCTTACCCTGAAGCCCTTGCACTGGCGGCCTCTCCAAGTGGACAGCTAGGACTGCCTGTAGCCTTTTCGCCTTCCAGTCCTTCATTCCCCTTCATTGCTGTATCTCAGAACAGACGATCAATGAAGCCCTGAATTTTATCATTTGATTAAAGGATATGCTCCAGGGTCAGTGACTTTCAGTGAGCTGACTGCTTGCTAAGAATCAGTTGGCTTATTGTGAGTGCCCTTAATTAGCTCTTTTGGCACTTGGAGGGATGTTAAATTATATATTTATTTTCTTTTTGGATAAAACAAAATCAATAGCTGTCTTAGCTTGCTCTTGGAAGCTTCCCAGCCCAAAGTGTGCTCAGTGCAGGAAGAAGGACTTCATCTGCAGTCCTAAAAGAGCATTTGGAATGAGCACCTTCCCCCTGCCGAGAACTAAGGGAGGCATGTTAGCTGTAGTCACATTACTGATCTCAAAATACCCAAGTGCATCTTCTGAGATTTCTGAAAGTACTGTGGCTTTTTCTTCTCCTTACTATGTGAACCTCAACCAACTTTACTTTTCTGATTCTTAATTTTCTTTTGTGAAAAGATTGGAGAAACTTTTATAAATCCATCAGACTGTCCAGAAAATGGCGAATGAGAGAATCATTTTTTTCTCACCATTTTCTAGCAAAAATTTCTATTTTCTAAGAACACTGAGGTCAAATACTATTCAAACAAAGAAAGCCTTAGTCAACATACCATTTAAATAAATATTTTCACCTATTAAATGTCACGATTTTAAATTCAAATTATATTTTTGAGCTTTGCATCTTTTTACTATAATTAGTTTATTAAAAACACTAGGAGAAAAAATATATTACAGCAAACATGAAATTAAAATAAAACTGAATAATTATACCATTGTCCTTCAAAATCATGATTACATTTTTAAGTAAAGAAATTAAATGTTATGAAATTAATGTTGTTTTGCTACATGGAACAGGATATTACTTTATTTCCTAAGGGAATCTCAAGCAGGATAAAATGCATTACCTAGGTTTCCTATGATAATAGCAAGTGCTTTTTGGTAAACACTTCAAAAGCAATCTTGAGCAATCAAACCCAAATTATCTATTATAATTGGTAAGTTTTAAAAAGAAATGAGTGCTTTAAAAGTGATGCCTTCGTCAGTTATAAGACCTGTCTTATGATAGGATTTCTTTTTTCTTTTTAACTTGGAAAAATGTTGGAATTTTTTTTTTTTTTTCTATGAAATATGTTGGTATGTAGCCAAGGAGACAGAGACACAGGGAGGCAAGAATACAAACTTTAGGGCAGAACAGGACCATCAGAAAGAACAAGATTGTAAAATCACACTCTTTCCTCAGATTACAGACAACCAAGCTCAATGAGGTTGAGAAAATAGAAAGAATAAATATATGAAACTTCCTTCTGCTTTGGGAATGCATCTAATGTACCGTTCCTGCTGGCTTCAGCAGGAGAGCAATTCCAGCTCATTAAAGTGTTGCCTCTGTGCATCCAAAGGCAGAGAAGTCTTAGCCCACATGTAAGTGACTATCCACGTGAGACCCTACGCGGACTTCAGTGTAACTGCCACGGTGGGAACGGAAGCTACTTTCAGCAATAATTGGTCAGCCACAAAACGAAAGTTTCCATTAGTATTAATTTTCAAAGTCAAAAATGTATGTGTAGTGGGTGTACAGCTGCCCTAGGATCTAGGAGTTTATAACTTGGCTGCACTGTCTGATTTACACATTCTAATTCTAAAGTAGTTAGATCCTCATGGCTGTTTAACCCCCAAGAGAATACTTCCAAAAAGGAAGAAAATCATATGTATCATTTTCTGAAATATTAAAATAAGAATCCGATAGTAGAGAATTAATAAGAAAACTGTCAAAGATAGGAATTTGAAACTTGTTGAAATTTGCACCTTTTGACTTAATAGTCCACATTTAATCTTAGCATCATGTATCTTTTACCTAATCTGGTTTAAAAAAATTATGCTTAAAAAAACACCCTGGAAAATTGAATGCAAAAAGGAATCTTTTGCCCTAGAATTTTAAAAGGTCTTACCCAAAATACTTTGAGATTTGACTAGTAATGTAAAATATAGTTCTTTTATAGTTTATATTTTTCTGTAGTAATGATAACACTACTATTACATACTTTCTCTTCATCTGACAAAATAAGTTTTAGAATCTGTACTACTGGGATGATGCTGACTGTAGCTAATACCTATCAGAATGGGAAAGTTGGGCGGTGCCTGTGGCTCAACGAGTAGGGTGCCAGCCCCGTATGCCAGAAGTGGTGGGTTCAAACCGGGTCCTGGCCAAAAACTGCAGCAAAAAAAAAAAGAATGGGAAAGTCATCTTTTTGAAATTAATATTAGTTATTGCCTCAGCATAAACAGTTCAGAATTTAAAACATCCACATAAAAAGGCATGAAAGACAAACATTTCTTAGTTTCAAGTAATTTTTAAATTTTTAAAAAATATTTATTTAGAGACATTCTGACTCTGTTGCCCTGGCTACCGTAGAGTGCTGTAGTATCATAGCTCACAGCAACCTCAAATTCTTGTGTTCAAAACAATCCTCTTGTTTCAGCCTTCTGAGTAGCTGGGACTACAGGCATCCACCACAATGCCTAGCTAGTTTTTCTGTTTTGGGTTTGTTTGTTTTTTTCTATTTTAGTAGAGATGGAGTCTCACTCTTGCTCAGGCTGGTCTGGAAATCCTGAGCTCAAGCAATCCACCCAACTCAGCCTCCCAGAGTGCTAGCATTATAGAAATGAGCCACTGCACTCAGCCACGTTAACTTTTTTTAAAGGTAGAACTGTTTTTAAAAATACATTTTATTCTGGGAAAACACCAAATGAGTCTGCCACACCTTGGTCCACCCTGGACCTTGACACATCTGGCTGTCACTACTTTCATTTTTTTAGATTGAACATGAACATTTTGATGGGATCTTGTCCTGAGCGAAGGCATATTTAACAGCATGAAAAAACAAATGTTCTACTCTGAGTCAATAAAGTAAACCATGAATCTGAAAACCACTATGGTAGTCTTCTTGTTTACAATGGTAAAACATGAATTATGACACTACTGTCTAGAAACATATTTTCAATCAGAAGTAGAATCCTATTAAAGCAATATATTATTCACTGTTTCAGACTCTCTGCCAATTTTTTCTTGATTAAAATGTAAAGAAAAGGATTATTGCACTTACTTAATCATATGTGGCACGGTGACTTTGGAATTCTCTTCGAACACTATAGTCATTAAACCATTACATCGTATATTGTCCACACACTGTGAAATTAAAAAACAGACAATTATACCCACATGAAAACCTCGGCAGATCATTCATTCCCAGAATTGTTTATAGCCAAAAAATACCCGATTTAATTTCTCACACGCACACACACACACACACAGCAGCATGTAAACACTACACATTAGTGAACAGATTCAATATCTGATACCAAAACTGTGCACCATCCAAATGCCTCAGAAATGCCTGAAGACAGACACGATGGCTATATTTTCCTAGAATGTGTGTCCCAAGAATTCTGACCATATGGTCACTTCATCACAATCCTCTAGCAGCCGCAGAGCTCTTGAGAGCTTAGGCCTTCGGACAGCGGGCGCCCCGCTGTATTCATTCTCTGCAGTCAGGGGGCGGTGTAGAGTAGTCAGATCATCTCTGTCTCACGGCAAAGTACTGCCCTTGCTTCTCAGGTGTTTTTGCCAATAAACTCCCATCTTTTGCTACTATCTGTGTCAGCTTTCACGGGCACCCTGGATGTTGGTTTGGTGAGGGAGTGCTGTATGATTTCTCCTGACTATGGCACACTTGAAGCTCTGTATCATCTTAAAGCCCTGTATCAGTATCACATTTTTCTCTTTCCGAAGAGAACTCAGAAACTTGTGCTGATTTTCTCTGCCTCCATTTTTTAATCTATGCCTTATCAATTTGAAATTTTCCTCTGCAATTACCTTGGGTTAGAGAAGAATTTATTTTGAATTATACATATTCCCTTAGAACAAAACAGAAAAAATGCCTTTTTTTTTTTTAAATAAACAATTTTTTTTTTTTTTCAGTTTTTGGCCAGAGCCAGGTTTGAACCCACTCCTTGAGTCACAGGCACCATCCAAAATAAACAAATTTTAAAACCAAATATTGCTTTTATTCACGAGGATGCTATATAGTGCTTTGTGACTGCAGTTGAAGGGTACAGAGAAGCTGATGGCAGTGTGACCTCACACAGGTCCTGAACCCTGGGTCCACCTTAAACTCCAAGGTAGACTAAAAGAATGAATATGGTACCACAACCTTCACAGCATTGAAATCCTGACGATTCAGTCTGCTTAGTAGATAGGCCATTTTCATACTTTTTTTTCCTGAAGATTTTGTTATCCTTACATCTCATGCCATTATTTTTACTACCAGTATAAAGGTTACCAACTTAAGGGGAGAACGTGGATTAAAGTTCCCTTTCAATACATTCCTTGAACTACAGCATCTGGAAATAATTTGGAATTATGCTTTTTATATAAATAATTATGGTTTTCTAACTATACATTTGGTTAGATGTGCTTCTATGTGACTTAATGCTCCATCTTATTCAGACAAAGTATGGTACAAAAACACATATAGTAAGACAATCAGAGAGGATTTAGATCAAGAATTGAAAACAATATGATAAAACCCAGAAAGAAGCCGTCACACATGCTTCATGTTGAGAAAACTGCCTCCAAATCAGCTGGGCTAGGGAGTAGCTGACTTAAGAAGGACACAGTTAGCTACAAAATTCACAGTTTGGAGGAATTCAATTAACCCTAGTTTGAGACCAGTGGGGAAGATGGGTTCTCATAACAAGAAAAATATTAAATGTGAACACACTGGACAATGTCCTCAATGATATTTTTTAAGTTCCTACAAGTTTTACCGAATTGGTTTTGTATACACTCCTTCAACATTGGTTGAAAGGACAATTCCAAACAAACAAGCTTGTGGCGAACCCCCAAAAATGTGACCCAGAGGTCCATCCTCTCTCTGGTGCCAAGCACAGGTTTCATACTGTCCAGGAAAGGGCGCAGGTTTCTGTTCCGCGGGCTTGATAAATGCTGCCTCTCCTGTCCCACTCATGCAAGTCTTGGGTAGCAGAAAGTTGGACACGCTTTTCTCCCCCAAATCCTGATGCTGCAGCACCCTATGTGTCCTATCAGGCAAAGTCAGCGTGTCCACCAGTGAGCCGAGCTGCCAGGACGCAGGGGATCCCTGTGAGCCTGGAGTAAAGCCTCACCACCTCCATGGGAGAGCTCTCAGTCGGGGCACCATTTCCAAGTGGGACCATACGTAGGGCAATGAAGAGGCGGAGGGGCTGGTGTCCATGTCTCTAATGCAGTGGTTCTCAACCTTCCTAATGCCGCGACCCTTTAATACAGTTCCTCATGTTGTGGTGCTGCCCAACCATAAAATTATTTTCATAGCTACTTCATAACTGTAATTTTGCTACTGTTATGAATTGTAAATATCTGATATGTAGGATGTATTTTCATTGGGCACAACCCGCAGGTTGAGAACCGCTGCTCTAATGTGAAAGAAAAGCACGAGAGAAAGCTGAGGAACTCATTTGGAGTCCAGCTGTAGAAAAGGGAGTCATGAGTTGGGATTTTGTCCTCTAGGCAGATGGGAAACCACTGTGGGCTTCTAAGCAGTTCATTCACGTTGAGAAGATCTCAAGTGGCCTCATAGTGCTATTCACTGGAAAAGAGGGAGGAATAAATAGAAACCCAAGGGATCATCAGAATTACTATATTCTGAGTCAATAAATAATAATGATTTGTAGCTCCCCTGAGGCAGACTGTGGGAATGAAGAGGAAGGGTTGGGGATGTGTATTTTGAAGAAAGAAATGATAAAAATGGATGCGTTACTGAACAAAATGAAGAGGAAACAGCAAGATAAAAATAAATGATATCCAGGGTGGCGCCTGTGGCTCAAAGGAGTAGACGGAGGTGGCAGGTTCAAACCTAGCCCCAGCCTAAATAAATAAATAAATAAATAAATAAATAAATATAAAAGATGTCCATTGCTATAAGGCAATTTTTAAATTTTCTGATATGAATATATTTAAAACTAATCAAGCATGGCCAAATGGTCTTTGAGTGTCTAATCCCAATCAGTCTATCTTTTGAATTCTCAAGAGCTTCAAGAAGTTGCACTGGTTGCATGACACTGGGGACTTTCCGCGATGGTTGTCTTACATGTGCATTTATTAAGCGCTTACTATGTGAAGACACTGGGAGGTGAGGTGGGAAGCAGGGAAAGGATGCACAGGGCAAGTTCACTTCCCTAATCCCAGGGGGGAAATGGATTAACCTTATCCCTGTTCTTTCCACACCATGTGGCAGGTGGGGACGGGTGATAAGGAAAAGGGCTGCACGGGGAGAGAGGCTGCTCACACAGGGAGCAAGGGATCCCTCATCCCAGTGGCCTTTCCTGCCCTTCCTTAGGCTTTTCCCTCTCAATGTTTCTGCGGCACAGTGAGGAGCTGGAATAGAGCCTTCTCTCCTGTCCAACACAAGCAGCAAGTGCTTCTCCCTCTGCCATCCCTCCTCTACTGTGCCAGTCTAGAGTTCAAGGAGGAATCGCCTTGGGATCCCCATCAGAAGTGGGAAGGTAGAGATGGTTTTTGGTAAGACCTGTGGAAAACAAACAACATTCCTCCAGTTTCCTTTAGTATTCTAAGCAAGTGGCTTAGTTATACTGACCTCAGCCTTAGGATGACTGCACAAGCAAGAATAGCGGTGACCTCACACCATGACCTGGTGAGACCACCTACACTCAGCCCAGGGCTCCCACGTGCCTCCAAGGAGACAGCCACTCTGTACAACTGGAGCCCAGACAAGGTGGGGGTGGACACTGGAGGTGGCCAGAGTCACAGACCTGGGTCATATATGCCTCTTCCTGGACAGGAGGGTGGAAAGTACAGATTTAACTCCTATTCTAAGGGCATCTTAGTCCAAACCCCTAGGGAATATAGGAATTCGGTTGCTACTAAGTCTGGAAACTCAACAAACGCCCCGTTGGAGATGAGTGCACAGGGCGTTCACACCACACGCACTGCCCAAGAAGGGAAAGGAGCCCTGGTCTGAGTCTAAGGTATGAATATACAGCTGCATTTTATCTAGATAATCTCTTATGTGTGTGCATTTAAGAGGCCTCTCCATTGTCCTGTGCTGCAGTCATAACACAGCAATGGGGTGCCCACAACCAGGGCATCTTAAGATGCAATTCTCTGTGAGCTGACATTGGTCACTCCTCTCCTATCCTCCGAAGGGAAGCAGCTCTTGCTTTTTAAAAGAGGGAACCAAGAGGAAGAGGGGTCTTAAGACCAGTCTATCCAGTTTGCCTGCCCAGAGAAGCTGGGGTGGGAGTGGGGTGGTGGTGGAAAGTGGCATCCAGGAGGACGTTCAGCTTCCACAGGTCCTCACAGGAGCCAAGTGCCAAGGATTGGGACAGGAGTCCTCTCCATGGAGCCGAAATGGAGCTTTCTTTCCTGACCAACATGAGGAGCAAGTACCATCCCTCGCCTACTATGCCAGTCTGGAGTACAGTGACCCACGACCCGGGGAGACTTTGCGGAGAAACAGGGAAAGAGATGCACCGAGATCCTTTTTTGGCTGGCTACAGTGTTACACATACACAGGGTAGGGAGAAGACTGCGTGAAACTTGAGAGAGAAAACAGAAAATAAATCTCTGGGTTTTTCACACCTAATATACACATTAGCATATTTCTTTGGCTATAACATTTAATTTTTTAAATCTAATAATACAAAAAAGAATTGGAATGAGCAAATAACATGCCAAAAAATGAACTATCACAAAAAAAGATTAAAAAATTAAGGGTTAAGAATCTTAATGCTATTAAGCTATTTATTTTTTAAATAAATCATTATTCATGTAAGAAATAGAACGGCGAAAGTCTTTATTTTTTTCTCACCTCTCTCCATGAATATAAGGAGTCATAATTTGGAATGCAAGAGGTACAGGCAAAAAGGGGATAAATACAGATTTGTATTTTTCATTTCAGTATTTTTATTTTTTATTATGAAATACTTCAAACATACAGAAATGAAAGAGGCACCCGGTTGCCAGCCACCTAGACCTAACTAGTATTAATGTTCTGCCATATTAGCTATAGGTCATCCTTTTTCTTTTAAGGATAAAACACACCACACGCAGAGATAAAGCCCCACACTCACTTTGTCCATTTCAGTGGACGCTTTCCAAGCCAGAAGTAACCTGGAGCTGAGGAGTGTCCACCTGCCCTTTCCTTCATTCCTTTTTTCTTGTTTTACTATAATTGTATGTATCTGCCCATGACAGCAGATAATACTGTTTGCATCTTTAAAATTTGCACAGTGAAAACAATTTACACAGATTTTTGTATTTGCTCATGTTGATATGTAACATGGTAAAATTCATTCATTTTAACTGGTATCTGTCCTCAGGTACGGACATGCAGGTACACTTTAGACAAGCTCTCATTATGTGTGCCTTTAAGAGGTTTCTCAATTTTTCTGCCATTACAAAGATACAGTGACTGTTCTTACATATTTCTCCTTGTAAAAATAGCTTACCTTTCTGTCTTGTAATTTTTCATAGGTAATCTGTCTTTCTACCTTTTCAGATTTTTCTTTTTGTGTTTCATCTTCCCTCATTTCACCTCCGTGTGCCTAGACAAGGTTTTGGTTGAGTAGATGGAGCTTAGCACTCAGTATGTTTCTTGAATATGAGGACTCATGTCTTTCATCCATTTCGAAAATTTCTACTTGTTTTCTCTTTGAAGATTGGATATTTTCTATTCTCTCAAATCTTTTTTTCCTGAATTTCCATTCAATGTATGTTTGCCCTCCTGGCTCTTCTGTCTGAATCTTTTTTCATATTTTCTATCTCTTTATCTCTCTTTGCTGTATTCTAGGTAATTTCCTCATAGATGTAGTATCTGGTTCTTAATCTTCTCATCAGCCATGATTGATCCCCTATTTTGAATGAATTTCTGGTGAATTTGTAATTTTGATGTCTATAGTTTCCTGCTTTAGATTTTCTATTTGGTTCTTTGACAGATCAGCCTGGTCCTATCTATATAGTGTTCTGATTACTCCTTCCTTCCTTCCTTCCTTCCTTCCTTCCTTCCTTCCTTCCTTCCTTCCTTCTTTCCTTCCTTCCTTCCTCCCTTCCTCTCTCTCTTCCTCCCTCCCTCCCTTCCTTCCCTTTCATCTTTCTTTCTTCTTTTATAGTTTTGTCATATTTTAGGTATTCTTATTTTACTGTCTTTTCCACGTTGTCATCCTATCATCTGAAGTTCTTGCAATGATGATTCTACTGTTCCTCCGTATGCTGAGTCTGGCTCATTATAGGTAATTTACTCATAAAATTTGCAATTTTTTATTTGAGCACATGTCATGGATTGTGGAAATATTACTAATGGAATGGCTTTGTGTTTGCCTCTACCAAGCATGCTTGGGATTTCAACAATTGAAAGTTACTTTCATGAAGATTTCTCACTTGGAAGTTTTCACGCCATGTGGCTATTATAAATCTGAATTTCAAATATATAGACCAGAGATGCACTCATTTTTGAAAAAAGGAGATTTTTAATAATTCAGAACTCCAACCCTTAATATTCTGAAATATATTTGTACCCCCTTCATATTCTGAAAAAATATTTGCCTTTTTTTTTTTTTATAAAAACAAATGTCCACGTATCAAAATTCCTTGAACAAAGTAAACCAATGTGTAGCACAAAAAAAAAAAAAATAAAATTCAGAACTCCAGACAAAGAAATATCTCCTTATTTCTCTCCTTGGGCCAATGAGTAGACTTTTTAAAGTTCTTGTTTCACAGAGGAAACAGCCTCCCAATATCTAGGCTTCAAACAGGTATCTCAATTACTTTAATGGGCCCAAAGCTACCTCTTCTCTTCTTAGTATGAATCTAAGATCTAACCTAAAATGAAGTCTCTAAGTCTTCAGCTTCCAAGCTTTTTGCTTGGCTTTAAGTTTCTTTGTTGTCTCTGGCAAACAGAGTTCCCTTTCTATCTTTAAATATCACCTATGTATTTTTCCCCCACAGACTGTTCACATTAAAAATTTCTAGTTTTGTAGCTAGAGAGACCAAAATTATCTCAGTCCTCCACATTTCCAGAATTGGAACTTGGTATAAAAGTTTTATATCCAAAGAAAGAGATTTATGTGTCCATTTGAGCACATCTCATTACCCAGTGTCAGGTCTCATTCATAAATCTTTTTGATTCAATGTGTGGAACATTAAAATTATTTTCAATAGAAATAAAAGGAAATTTTCACATAATATACTCAAGTTTAGGGGGAAAACAAAATCTGCATGCCATTCGATCCATAGCTTTAAATCCTATAATGAGAAGTCATATTTTATAGTCATGTAGTTATAGTTATCAAAAGGTCTTTGATAACTGGTATACAATCTTTAATCTATCTATGGAATGGATGGAGAGATAGATTGATAGTATAATACATTTCAGTTAGAGAAATGATTTTTAAAATGGACTCTTCATCCCCATCCAGGCTTCAGGGACAAGTTGGGTATGAATAAACAGAGCTTCTGTGGACTCTGGGTGCACCAATTCTACTTCAACCAGGCATTCTGCTTTTATCTTGCTTCATTTGGGACTTTGAGTAATGATACGCTGATGAGAGAGTTCTGTGTCTATATGAATATACTCCCAAGGTATGGTATATATTTATGGTTTTGTAAACATGTACCTTGGTTGTTGAGAAGAAGTCATGGAGCCCTGAGAAAATGAATAGTGTTCAACTCAGTGACAAAGACATATATTAAAATAAACAGGGTATCAGATATCTTTACCATCATCTTCAGTTTATGTGAAGTACAGCAAATTTTGAAATTAACAGGATAATGAAAGCAGATTCATAGATCATGGATAGTCTAGTTTGCAATGACCAGGGTGAGGTTTGGGAATATGTATGTTCACAAAAGCCCCAGGTGACTTTGATGCAGCTGGTCCTTGGACAGTGTGGAGAATGACTTTTCCAGCTTGGGGTTTTGATGATCTTGCTTAAGGCAGCACTTGTTCACAGGTCAGAGGTCTACTGTGTCGCTATATTTTTTACCTTCTCAGTATTTCTAAGTAGTGGGACGTAGCAGTGGGAAGAAAGGGTAGATTCAATTTATCTTTTAATTCACCTTGTTATGTTAGAGTAGAAAATTCCCTATTGATTTCAGAGAACATGTTTTTAGTCCATTTTTAGCATGTCCAATGTGTAGCAAATCTGTCTACCTAGGTCTGCGTTCGGCACACCTGCCCAAACTGAAAAGTTCAGCAGCGGATTTTAGTTCTGCATTTTAGTTAATACTCTTAATTATAGTGCATCTGTTTAATAAACCATTCTGTATGACACTAAGACAAGCACAAATGAATGCACCTTATTGAAACGAATGGTCAAATCTTCAGCCTCAGAATCTTTCCCTATAAATAGATGGAAAAGGAGAAGAATTATTGGTTGAGCCCACTAGCCAGTTGCATGTTTTGTTGGAGGCGCCAACAGTTAATTATGGCCTTCTTGGTGTAACTACAAGTGTGATTAATCATTCAAGCAATTGTTCTTTTAAAAATTACAGCTTCAGAGAGAACGATCTGGCAAAGCTAAAAGTCTTACATTTTCTACAGAGTTCCTATTGGAAACAGGATTGTATCAATGTTCAGGCATTACTTTATGATTTTAAGAGTCATGTATGATTAGTGTTGCACAGTACAGTAGCTTAGCAAGGTGGCTTCAGATCAAGCCACAAAAAAAACTTTAGAAAAACAAAGAGTGACAAAAATTAAGAAGTCAAAATAATGGGGGGCATATTCATAAATTAAATTGAAAGAAAATATCCATTTCTCTAGCCTACAAGGATGGATCCAATGAACTAATATTCATCTAGTATATAGACAAGAAATTGTTAATCTCATTGATAATCACAGAAATATAAATTAAAACCACTAGAAGGAAAATCACTTTTCCATTACATAGGAAAACATGGTAAATGTGATAAAACTCAACAAAGGTAAGACTTAGAAAAAAGGTGCAGATACCTTGTTGGGGATACAGTGAAGTGATGAGTTATATATTTGGAAGGAATTGTGGCAGTCTGTCAAATCATGAAATCAGGAAATGGATCAGACCCTCTATCCTTGCCTTATATTCTTAGGGGAATGCTGCACACTATTTTAAATAGCACATGAACTTCACGGCCACCCTGTATATACCTACAAAGACCTTAAAAGGGGGGAAAAACTCCTGCAAAAAGATGTTTAGCACTTTAGTTAGTTAGTTATTAATCCTAAAACTTGGAAACAGCCCATATGCTCAGTGCTTGACGATTCAGAAAAACCTATAAAAAGTAGTAAATTAATATGGTAGAAAATATGCGCATTTTATTTATATGTACATATAAATAAACACGCACACACATTGCTTCTAAGAGCTATTAGAAGAAACCAATATGAAAAGTTTGTGAGATTACAGAAAGAAGTACATGAAGTAAGAAGCAAAAATGATGTGTATACACTGGGAGACAAACTGTAAAATGACTTCTGTATGGCAGGATTGTGGAGACTTTAGGGATAGAGCTCACTCTTTGGAACAGAGATTTTTTTAATTGTGCAAAAGTCACCTACAGAGCCTGTTACGACGAAGGAGTTTAGAATGCCATCAGGAATGTGGGTTCAGGAATTTGCATTTTTTTAAATTCTCAGGTTATCTGTTGAAACTGATAAACATTTGAGTGTGCTGGGTGTTGAGAATATTTCTAGTTTGATTTTATTGTGTCCATAACCTGCACACAATAAAATATTAAACAGTACATTTTCAAGCATTCAGTAAACTCATCTTATTAATAATGAATGCGTCCAGAGATATACTCCAGAGACGAACCAATTCCATGAATGTACATGTCATTTCTCCTATAAAATGAAAATGCTTTCAGCAGAGAATGAAGGCAGCGGGCAGTGCGGCAGCTGGGCGGCAGGGTAGGCTCAGTCAAGATCACAGCCTGCTGTCCCTACCACCTGCGCTCAAACCCAGCAGGCTCACCCAGCTTTTGGCAAAAGGTGGCACGTGACCACTCTTTCCCCTTGACACTTTGTTTCACTTGACTTCTAAGTCTCCTCCTACACTGGTGGTCCCTTTTGGTCCTCTGCTGTTCTCCCTGAGTCCTCTTTCAGCCCACAACTCTTCTCTCACGTCTGTCTATTAGTCCCCTGGGGATCTTCACAGGTCTTTCTCTTAAATACTGCCCAAATAATGTCCCGTCTCCTGCCCACACTTCTCCCTAATCTCTGGACTTCCATATCCCACTGCTTTTTTTTTTTTTTTTTTTAGCAATTCCACCTGAATGGCTAACGAACTTCTCAGACCCAACATATCCAGACGTAAAGTAATGATTTTCATCCCCCAAACGCTTTCCCCTGCAGCCTGCTCCATCTTGGTTAATAACAACCCCATTCTTCCAGTTGCTCAGGCAAAAAACTCTGATGCCATCCTAGACTCTTCTTTTTCTCTCCCGTACCAGATCTAATCCATAACCCTAGGGGCTCTACCTTCAAAATGAATCCAGACTCAGAACCCTTCTCTCCAACTCCACTCCTACTGTGCTAATCGGGGCTGTCAACGTCTCTTGCCTGGATTGCTGCAGAAATGCTCACCCATCTCCCAGCGTGCCCTCTGCCCTCATCCATCACCCCTGCAGCAGCCAAAGTGATCCTTCTCACCCTACGTCAGATCATAGCTTTCCTTTACTCAAATCCTTTAATCACTTTCATCTGACACAGAGTGCAGGCCAAAGCCCTTTTATCTGGTTGTCTTCCTCTTTTTCTGTTTTTGCATAGTCCACTCCAGCTACCCCGGCCTCTATAGTGTTCCTTGAAATATGCAGTAACCTGCTTTAGAGTCTCTGCATTGCTCTTCCCTCTGCCTGGAATGACTTCTCCTTCATCACAGACCTTCATGGCATGTCCATCACCAACGACAGGCCCTGTCTAAACATCTCCTTCAGAGTGAGGTCACCACCATTTGAAAACTCCGCCAACTCACGTCTACCTCCTACCCTGCCTCCTACCTCACACTCCCTCCTACCCTGCCCTCTCACCTCCTCACATAAAATAATACGTACTTATTTATTACCTTTGTTGTTTATTTTTGGTCTTCCCACAAGAGTCTGTAAGCTACAAAAGGTCGAGGTCAAGGAATCTGATCGTTGTTGTCTCTTTTGTTCACGTCACAAATCCATAGAAGAGTACCTGGCATAGATACCACTGCATACATGTGTTTGTTGAGTGAGTGCAAGGGCAGGTGTCAAAGCCACAACGTGTCTAGGTCCTATCACCAAACATAGTTATTTCATGTGACAATATCATCATCACCCAGAAAGATACCACTTTCTGTTAGCTTTTTTTGACTGAAGATAGAATCTAGTAATAATTTTTTGCCAAGCAACATATTAGCCATAGCAAGTTGGGGAAATAAGGAGAAAATTGTATACTTCTGCCTCAACGTCAAAGCCGAGAAAGACGGACTTGGACATTTGTGGCAGGCAAAGCATTGGGTGCCTTTCTCTAAAAGAGCTGGCACAGAATCATTCAGACGCTCCAAGGGTCTTTCTTTTGTGACAATTCCTTAGAAGACACCCTAAGGAAGCTCCCTGAAGGTCATGTCACCTCTGCATCTTAGGAGCCCCAGGAATATCACAAAGTAGAAGGCAGAAACAGCTGGAAAAACATCTGTGCTACTCCTATTTTCCCCATTCTTCCTGCTTAGCTTGGCTCACAATACCTACAACATTTGTTGCATTAAATTTACTTCCTTTTCCTCCCTACAAGCCAGGCTGTCTTCTTTTTATTTTATTTATTTTTTTGAGACACAGTCTCACTCCATCACCACGGCACTCTAGCCAGCAAATGAGCAACTCACAGCAACGGCAAACTCTCAGACTCAAATGACCCTTTTTTTTTTTTTTTTTTTTGGTTGTTGTTGGGATTGGTGTTTGGTAGGCCCAGGGTGAATTCGAATCTGCCAGCTCTGGTGTATGTGGCTGGCACCCTAGCTGCTGACCTCCAGGCGCTGAGCCTCAAGTGATCCTCTTGCCTCAGCCTCCCAGGTAGCTGCAACTGCACCCATCACAACACCGGCTCATTTTTTTCTATTTTTAGTAGAGAGTGGGTCTCACTCTGGCTCAGGCTGGTTTCAAACTCCTGAGCTCAAATGATCCTCCTGCCTTAGCCTCCCAGAGTGCTAGGATTCCAGGAGTAAGTGATGGCACCCAGTACCAGCCTGTCTTCTTGAAAGCAGAAACCACTGCTGTATCCCTGGTACCTAGAGGAAACCTGGCAGCACCTGGTGATCCCTCAGTAAATGTCACAGAATCAATGAAAGGGCCAGAGTTTTGCAAAGTATAAGAGATGCATTAAAAATAGAGAGTGACTCAATGCAGTATTAACTGATATAGTATAGAGCTAATGAAAGTATTAATAAATCACCCCGAGGATGCAATTATGCAAATCTGAAAGAGCCTATATTTTCATTTCTTTGTCAGCAAGAAAAGAAGTGGCTTCTCCTCTAGATACTTAGTCACCATCAAGCAGGATATATACGTAAAAATTCAGCAGAAGGCCTTCTTGCAGAGGATGTTTAGAATACTGGAAAAAAGACCTGGATTAGGCGTGAGTCCTGACTCAAAGCAGTTTCGTAACTTTTCACAAATGCTTAGCTTTCCAAGCCTCAGGTTTCTCACCTAGGAAATGGGACTACTATTTCTCTCTGTTTACCTCCAGAATACTATTGCAAGGGCCAAATGAAAGAGGGTCTTTGAAACTTCTTTGACAAATAAAAATAACTTTTATTTCCATTCATTCTCTATTTCCCCTCAGTTTCCAGTTACTAAAAAAAAAAAAAATGAAGTATCTAAAGAGCCATCATACAGTTCATATTTCCATCCAAGTCATATGTTTAAATTAATACGATATCTTTCGAGAAAAGGCCATGCAATCTACAAGATATGCCTTTGTTATTTGCCTCAATCTTCCTTAACAACTTTGAAAATAATTATCAAGACCTCTTCTAATATTTTCCTTCTGCAGCATCCCTTCTCCCCTACACTAGCAAATGGAGCCAAAATTACCTGGCACTTGAACTCAGGAATGCCCAAGTCTAATCCTAACTAATGCTGGCATATTTCTAAATCCTATTATGACCCAAACAATGCAGCAATTCCTTCTAACGGGGCATTGCATCAAGGAATGTTAAGCAGTTCTGTTCCCTAATATTTCCTCTAGGAAATACAGGAGTTTATTTTCAGACGTGCAACTGCAAATAGTGCTTCTTCTGATCTCTCAGTTCTTGATTTCTCCCAATAGCTCTTGTTAGCTGTTTTTGTACCTCTCACCATTGTCCTACTTCAGGAGCAGAGAAACAAAACATTGAGTGACGTCTCTAGAGAATTTATTACTAGCAGGGCAACTTCTACAGCCTCAACACAAGCGATTACCTTTGTAGCTGATGCAAAATGCCCAGGAACTAAAATGCAATGACTACATATCAAGTACATTTTTTTTTTTTTTTTTGAGGACAGACTCTCAAGCTATTGCCCTTGGTAGAGTGCCATGGCGTCAGAGCTCACAGCAACCTCAACGTCTTGGGCTTAAATTATTCTCTTGCCTCAGCCTCCCGAGTAGCTGGGACTGCAGGTGCCCACCACAACACCCGGATATTTTTTGGTTGCAATTGTCATTGTTGTTTAGTAGGCCCGGGCTGCACCAGCCTTGGTGTATGTGGTAAGTGTCCTACTCACTGAGCTATGGGCACTGTGCCATATCAAGTAAATTTTAACATTAAAACAAACAACAATAAAAAAGCAATCCCAGCCTATCAAGATACATAGTGGTGATGGAAGTGAACACAGTAAGTAGAGGTAATTTTTTTATTGTTTGGGATTCATTGAGGGTACAAAGAATTAGGACATACTGATTGCATTTGTTAAATAAAGTCCCTCTTATAATTGTGTCCCACCCCCAAGAGGTGTGCCATACACTGTGACCCCTGTCTCTTCCCCTCTCCCCGCTCCCTCATCCCCCTACCCCACCCCTGTTCTAGCTCATCTACTGCCTTCATATTAGAATTGAGTACATTGGGGTGGTGCCTGTGGCTCAAAGGAGTAGGGTGCCAGCCCCATATGCTGGAGGTGGCGGGTTCAAACCCAACCCTGCCCAAAAAAATTGCAAAAAAAAAAAAACTATTAAAAAATGAATTGAGTGCATTGGATTCTTGTTCCTCCATTAGGATCTACAGAGAACTCAAATTAATCAACGACAAAAGACTCAACGATCCCATATATCAATGGGCAAGAGACATAAATAGAACCTTCTCTAAAGAAGACAGACGAATGGCTAATAAATATACGAATGTAATTATTTCAATAAAAATAAAAGAACTCTAAAAATGTTCTCTAAACATTTATGCTTTGTAATTAAAAATACTTGGCTTACCTGACTGATGTCACTCATCCAGGCGGCCTTCTCCTGGCGTGAAGGTGCCAACAAGACGACAGTGAAGGAGGCGGCGTCAGGAGGTTCCACCACTATTTTGAAATCCAGGTGCCCAAACACCTGCCCAGAACCTTTGGCTTCAACACATGTAAACCAAACAATTAGGTGTGAATATGGAAACGTGAGGGATGGCTGCTTTAACGTGGTTCTATCAATGTGATCCATGTGCATGCAAGTCCAGAATCTCATTCTAACAATATCATGCTTCTCAGGGATGAGCAAGATTATTAAGCTCGTAAGCAGGTAAAGAAGCTGAGGTCGTAGATTACTTGAGACTAGGATAATGGTTACCTTCTTATGTCACAGTTTTGTTTTTTTTTTAATTTCTATAATTTATAGAATTCCAACACTCTAATTCTACTCTTCTTTCTTCTCTATATGCCACTGAATAGTCACTATCATGATACAAATTCTGTAAAATGTGAATTCCCAAAGATTGTTTAACAATCTCAACAGAATGTTTGATATATAAATGACTTTAGGGACTTTATTCCCAGCATCTTTCTTGCTTCCTGAAGGAGCTCTTCATAACTATTGAAGAATAAAAACCATAGAACTTCATGTTTTAAAATTCTAATATACAGTAGAACCTCTGTAAGTTAACCACCCAAGGGACTATCACAAACTGCTGAATATATGGAGGTTGCCACCATAGGGAAATAGGACTACAGTACTGATACGTACATGGGGTGCATGTCTGGTCTATGAAAATTAGGTCAACTTAAGGAGGGGTCAACTGTGGAGGTGCTCTTGTAATTCTAAGTCATAGAATGTGACTTACAGTCATCATCGCTTGCATCAGGCTCTTCAATCAACGTGCATTCTATTAGAGAAAGAACCCCACCTGTCTGGAAACAAAGGAATTTTCCATTAAGAGCCTAAAGGTCTCATGTAGATTGGGAAGTTCTGATCTGTACTCATGTAACCACAGAAGAAAGCACAGCGATTCTGCTATGCATAAAAAAAATGTTTCATAGGGTCCAAAATTAAACTTAGATGTGGAAAAGAAATTCAATTAATTTAACTTCAATTAAATTCTTCTCTCCTACCCCACTCTCACTCCCAATGTTTATAAAATTTAGCAAGTCAGTAGATGGAGACCAGATGGCACCATCCACTGCAGCTTTAGAAGGTAATGTAGCTCAGCAAAGGGCTGGACTCACCCACCAGGAAGCAGTTTAAGCAGGATTCACAGTGTTGAATATTTTTAAGCAATAACAACAGAAGGTATAGACAAGTAGAATTTTTCTCTGAAGGGTCTGATAGTAAATATTTTTTGGCTTTGCAAGCATATAATCTACAATCTTTTTCTCTAAAGGGTCTGACAGTAAATATTTTTGGCTCTGCAAGCATATCACAACTACTCAAACCTGCCATTTTAGCATAATAGTAGCCACAGATAATACATAAACAAACGAGCTTGGCTGTGTTACAATAAAGCTTTATTAACAAAACCAGGCAGTAAGCCATGGGCCATAGTTTTCTGGCTCCTAGTACAGAGCAAGATAAAATAAATAAATAGCATTTAGTAAATATTGTAGTGGTACTCTGTAGTGATTTGAAGTCATCAACTAGTAATAATTTTGCCCAGATAATGAGTTTTATTATAGTTCTTCTTTTTTTTTTTTTTTTTTTTGAGACAGAGTCTCCCCTCCATTGCCTTGGGTAGACTGCCATGGCATCATAGCTCACAGCAACCTCAAACTCTTCTTGGGCTTGAGCGATCCTCTTTCCTCAGTCTCCGCAGTAGCCGGGACTATAGGCATGAGCCACTATGCCTGGCTTCATTCTTTCTTTTTTTAGTAAAGACAGGGTCTCGCTCTTGCTCAGGTTGGTCTCAAACTCCTGAACTCAAACAAACCACTGGCCTCAGCCTCCCAGAGTGCTAGCTTTCCAGGTGTGAGCCACCGCACCTGACCTTAATTGTACTTCTTTATGGTAATGCACACTTAAAATAAAATTTTATTACTTTGACTACAAGTGATAGCAAAGTAAATGTTGGTAACTTCACTCTTTATGGAATCATGACAATCTGTTTTATAATCAAATCAAGAAAGCTGTAATTGAATTAACCTCAATACCTCTCAAGCACTTGGAGCATAATAGAATAGTGATGGAAAACCAGTACCTTGAGCAGATGCAGCTTTCCTCCTGAACTTCTTGTACAAATTAAAAAGTGTTTTGTAAATAAGAAGCACTGTCTCTCGCCTTCCTTTTTCAAAGACAACGAACCCAGGCGAACTTTACTAAGTTTCCCCCTCTCAACAGAAGGTACTTGAATAAGAGAACCTGGTGATCACAAAAATGAAGAATACACAGCAATTAAAGTTCTGTCGAGTGAGGACTCTGCTGTGGCAATAAACTCTAGGGCATTATTTCCCAAGTTACCAAGGATTAATTTATCAGTCACATCCTCAGAACAAGTACATCTCCTACACTCTGAGCAGAAGAAACGATGCATTGTATTTTAAGGACTGAACTGTTCCCAACATTTCTGTGAAACATTTGGAATGGATTTTTCATCTATAAGTTGGAAAGTAAGTTTTAAAGAAGGTCAAATTGAATTCAAAGAATGGGTTCTTCTACCGTCTGTCCTTAGGGATATAGTTTGATCCCAATTTATTTACTTAACAATAACATATATACTACATAGTAATATAATATCATAATAAAAAGCAAATAGAATTTATTCTTCCTGAAGCACAGAAGGTAAATATTATATTAATATAGTTTACTTTGTATTTAAAAATAGAATGTACATGTATATGATCAAATACATATATAATTCAACAAAATTTAGTTAAGAACTATTGTTTGAAAGGCAACTATTTTGAGTTTTATTCAAAGTCTGCATGATAATAATTCTTTATGGAATCTAAATGGAAAACAAACGGCATGAAGTCTACGCTCAGGGCACTTCTATGAGCAAAACTGTCTTCCATTTCAAGCTATGCACTGACTTTATAATACAAAGATTATCTTTGATTATTTCAAGATTTCACCTTAATAATGACCACCTCTTCCCCTCCCCTCAAAAACTTCCAATGGAAGTTAAGCACCAAGCCAAAGTACTAAGAAAGATTCTTACAAACATCTTGTTTCTAACTTTTGAGCCAACAGTACTACTTTGATTGTTACTTGTATAATTTTAAGGGTGCAATTTTGTTACATGGGTATACGGGGTTATGAGTATGTTGTATTTCTTATTTTGTTTAACCCACCACCTACTGCAAATGCAGCCTTCCACAGGCTCAAATTAGCCTCATTAGTCCATTACATGCAACGAGACCCTTAAACTTGAACAGCGGTCATCAATAAAAGATGAGATTGCAGGCGACCTTACTTTCCTCTTCATAGATCGTCTGGGTTACCTGATGTTTCTAATGAGCACAGATTACTTGAACAAGTGGAAACAAAACACTGAAGGTCTTTATATAAAAAGCACACACACAGAAGGCGGTTAAACTGGGATTGCGAGTCACATGTTCACATTAACGTGAATTTCCAGATCCCATCTCCTTTTTAACAGAGGTGGACAGGTGGACCGGGTGGGACGGGCCCTGATACCCATGCCTGCATCTGATGCCATCTATTCAGGTGGGTGTTTCCGGGGGCTGCTGGACAGACTCAGAGAAGGCAGCTGTTCACCCCCTGAAGAATAGCAAGGAACCGTCAGGGGCGGGCATGGGATTGGGGAACAAGGGACCCAGAGAAGGCTCAACTCCAGTGAAGAAACAGGCAACAGGAGAAGGAATGCAGGAGACAGGTGAGTGGCACAGGCCAGCAGGCAGCCCAGGACCAGGACTGCACTGGAAAAGCAGGGGAAGTGTGGGGACAGCAGGGGCAGGAGGTCAGGGCGACAGAGGAGCAGCAACAGCAGCGGAACGCTGTGCTCGTGAGACTCACAAGATGCGCCGCTGGCAGAGGCATCTCAGAGGACCCAGTTCAATGGCCTGTATTTGACAGATGGGGAAACTGAGGCCCGAGGCTAAGTAGCTCTTGTGAGGTCATCCCCAAGTAAGTGACATAGCCAGGGAACGGCCAGTGGATTCAGCAGATAAAATGGACCTTGGAAAGGGTCTGGTGGGAAAAGTCCAAAAATGCTGGCTTTGCCAGAGCTGGCTGGGAGGCTCTGGCCACACAGCTAGGGTGGAGTAAATTTGTGCAGGGCTTAGACAAATATCTTGGTAGACAAATGGGTTTGGGAGTCATTTTCTGAAAGGGTATAAGCAAGGCTGTGAAAACTTGTTAAAACTGTGTCCATTGGCAAATACTTCTAGCAATTTAGTGATTTTTAAAGTCAGAGATTAAAGAATATAAAAAGTAATTTAAATAGAAATTATAGAATACATTGTTAATTCATATGTGATTAAATACTGGGCATTTCAGCTTTGAGGTAAAAGAAAAAAATGTTACCTTGGCAACCAAACGCTGATATGCTTAATCTATTAACTGTTTACCTCTTATCCTAGTAGGAGAATATGTACAGTAGGCACATACAGAAACGTAAATATCTCGATTAAAAGGGAGAAATGTCAACACTATTGTTTGGTTTGTAAGATAATCATATTTGGAAAAAGTATTTCTAGTGGATTGTTTTCACATTTTCTTATGTTTGACATGATACTTCAACATAGCCATGAGATACGAAGAAAAGATTCCTCTCTAGTTAATACAAATTAGAGAGATAATTAGTATTAAATCAGTAATTCCTCAGCATCAGACCCTTGCTACAACATGATCCTTTGCATCCTGGTCATCAGTCTAGCTAATAAATTGGGGTCACTTTATGACAACATTTCTGTTATTTCACTCGCTAAATTCCCATGGATTGGCATTTGAGACTAGCTAAGGCCCTTATTCTTCATTCCACTCAGCAGTGAAAAGAATGAAGATCAATTTACACATTATTGGATTAGGTGTTTGAGAAGGCATAACCATCTCTAGACCCTGTGTTACAATTTCAAAGAACCCTTGTGTCCCAGAAGCATGTGATTTGGAGTCCGGGAATGACTGACAGTCGCAGAGAGAGGTCCAGGTCTTGTTCTCAAAGCATTTCCTTCTGTATTCAGAAACTTGCACTGAATTTTCCATTTCCACAAAGATACTGTTGATGATGCATAATGGATTTTTTTGTGAAATGTCAACTGAGAGTGCTTTTACCTTCTAATAAATAAATATTCATGTATTAATATATTTTGTGTTATTAAAAATAGAAACTCCTTCCAAAACTTGGATCTCGGATTTTAAGGTTTATGTTGTCATCTTACAGGCAGTAGTCCAGGTGGTTTTGTAAACATTAATTCACTTAATCTTAACAATACCAAAAGATAGGTAATTACTAACAACTCCAGTTTAAGAAAAAGTAATTGAGGAAAGAAAGGTTGTATCTAATATCATAGAGCAAAGAAGTGAGGAGACAGGATTTGACCTCTAATTACACAGCTATCCTGTCTTCCTGTTATTGCCTTAGATACTTCACACATTTATTCCACAAACTTTTAATAGATTTTAGAAAATAAAGGACCAATTGTTGTGATAAGGTCCTTTACACCCTACCCATCAGACAGGGACGGAGAACCTGTGGCCTAACCCAATCCCTTTACAATAAAACCTCTTATTTTAATCACTGAATCCCCATCAAATAACATTCAAGAATGGCTATCACCTTTATTCGGAGGTGACCTTTCAGATGACCTGAATGACTTATTTTTTTCTAGTCCTTAGAATAAAAATTCATGTGAGGTTGAAACCACCACATGTGCACACATGCTGAAATAGATCTCGTATCATCCTTAAAGTAATTAACACCAACGCTAATACACCATTAGAGATAAACTATAGCCCATGTCATAGAAAAAAGAATTACACAAAATGTTAAAGAGTAATAATTTTCTAAAACACCTCAATAGGTCTTAAAGCCTGTTTAAGGTATTAAGTAAAAAGGATGATAGGAACAACCCAAGCAAAGCAATGCAAACTTCCCAAATTGTCTGCACTTGGGTTTCAGTCCACCTTCAAATTAAGGTCTGATGTTTAGAAACCATCTTTATTGAATAATTATTAAACAGACTAACAAAATCAAACATGTAGAGAAATACCACTGAAAGGCAAGTCAGCATATTGACATCAATAATATGAGGAAACATCAACAGCTGACAGACACTCCTTAAACACATGATACTGACCAGGAATAAATAACATATGGGCATGCATCTATGGGGGCAGTGTTCACGATTATTACTCTCCAATTGCAATGAAAAAAAAAAAAGAACTTATTCAATACATTTGACTTTCTAGCATGTCTCACTATGGATGTTTTTTCAAGCTCAGACCAAAAAAGTCTGCTTTCGGCAACATATTAAATGTTTAAGGGCAATAATACTTTTCATTCAAAAGTCCCTACAGAAATGGTATGCTAATTACAGAGACTTGTTTCCATTCTCACACACTGTAAGTGTAAGATTATTAGTGGATATTTTCAGCGAGCTCTAAATACAAGAGAAATACAAAATAATACACCTGACACTCATAATGGCAATTCAACAAATAATTTGGTTTAATTCAATGCCCATTTTCCAGGTATCTAAAATGGAAATCTTTGTTCTAGACAAGGCAAGGCAGAGAGAATGCGTACGTGCTGCCCTTTAGAGTTTGCAGTTAATGGAAAAGAGACATGCATGAAAACAAGTCCCTCCACACAAGAGGTCAAAATTCATGCACCCACAGCAAAGTGCCTTGGAAACAGAGAGGAAGGTAGTTCCATTCCAATGCGAGGGAAGAAGGGGGAGCAGGAAATTTTAATAGATTCCTTAGAGGTATTTCACATAAAGCTGGTAGGACAAGCAGATTTTCAACAGGCACAAAAGAGATGAATAAGGGCATTTCCAGCCCCCAGGTTGGGGGCGGCACAGAGACAGGCAAGTGCCAATGTGGAGACAGTCTTTGCAGGGGCTCGGAGGAGGGGTTATAAAGGCCCCTAATGTTGTTAGCATTATATTCCTCCATTACTTAAAGAAAAAGGAATGGCCAGGTGTGGTGGCTAGTGTTTGTAATCCTAGCTATATGATAGGATATAAAAAGAAAGAAAAAATAGTATCTAAAAAGGCAAAAATGAGAAAAGGAATCCTTTCCTAAAACATACTATCAAAATTTAACATATGTGTAGTTTCTCTCCTTATAGATAAATGAACAATGAAAAATAGAATGGCATCCATTAAACTTTTAAAACATTCTATAAAAAAACTAATGTGCACAGCACAATGTCCTGTTGATGAGGTTAAAAAAAAAGACCTTCAGCAGTACATGATGGTAGGCAACAGCAACGCAAGTATCTTCAAATGGTACTGGCACGTTATAAACAAAAACTCCCTTAGCGACAAATCCGAGTTCCAAATTAACACCCCACTTCTCACCAAGTTCAAAATTATAAACGTGTGTAATGTGGTGTCTCAGACCAATTGCATGGGGCATGCCTCCCTCCCCCAGATGGCCTAAGCACTTAAAAATAACTTAGGATGGCGTTTACTTCCTGCACTTTGGGAAAAGAGCCAAGGAGAAATATGCATTCTCGGGCTATTGGTTTTTCACAGTTTCCAGCACAAATATCTTCAGCTCTTCAAAAGGTGAATTTACTGGGCGATGTCCCCAAAGCACATTCCACAAACACGAGAGCTTCACCATCGCCAAAGCATGGCAAGGACTGATTGGGACACACTGCCTCTGGCAACTACAGTTACCAACTGAGTCAAATCATGTCATGGGGGTTGATCCAGAGGTACTGATGAAAAATGGGAACAAGAGACAGCTGTTTTCAGTTCGGACACTGTCCCCACTCTCATGGCACAGGGTTCTGAGCAATGCAAGTTTCTCTTGGGCCTTTGCCTGGGTATCGTCACCACTTGGCACTGCCACTCCAACCGGCCAGGCCGACCCATCCTCCTTGGGGCTGTAGAGAATGTCCGGTCCACTGAGGAGGAGAGTCCAGCCAGAATGTAACTGACCGCCCCACTCGTGCTTTACTATGATTGTGTTGCTGTTTTTCATGGCCCCTGAAAAGAAACAGCACAGAGATGGGCCTCAACCACAGCCAGGGGGACGGCCGCGGGGTGTCCTGGGTGGACAGCACAACCACACAGCTAAGCCGGGCCTGCTCCCCAGTGCCTTCTTGGGGGCACCAGAGTCACATGGCAGTTGCACAGAACAAGTAGGTCATGGGTCCATTTGACAAGGACTTACCCTGGCGGATGAAAGTTTGGCTGGTGTCCAGCAAAATGTCACAGCCTTCCACGATCATTCTTTCTATAGCAAGGTTTTTCCTTATGTTTTCAGTGTCGCTGACTTCATCATGCATTACTCTGTCGGATACAATACAGACAGTGACAGCGACTTTCTGTTACCCCAGCAAGTAGGCAAAGAAGAGCTCCCTCTGAGAAGTTCAGTTTTGAACTTGTATCCATTGAATACAAGTGGGTGGGGGAAGGAGACTGGACCTCTGGGCTTCAACAAGTCATGCCCCAAAGCAAGGCCAACATGCATGAATATTCTAAACAGTCAGTGGGGCAGCAATCCATGAGTATCCTGGGAATGCTTGCTTTTAAATGCAACAGGGAACCAACATATCACTTTATGGACAGCCCCCCTCATTGAAAATAGCCTACCATTTAGACACCTTCATACCATTTATTCCATATAAGCTACAGAAACACAGATGTAAATAAGTGCTTGTAACAGCAAAAAGTCACTGAGAAATGCAAACTGTACATTCTCCAGCTCTTGCCAAATGTAAATATAAAATGCAACTGAAAGTCACTTGTTATTATGCTGAAAGAAATGTGAACTCTCCCAAACTTAAACCACAGCGCACCTAATCTTCACTACATAAATTCACATGCTATAAGAACATCTCCGAAGACAGCTTCATCTCATGAGCTAGCATTTAACTTTAAGGTGAAGCTGAGAAGTTGGATCTGTGCTCTGCTGCCTGGTCCTCGAAACATACGTACCAGCTTTCCACACAGAACTAACTTGCCACATTCCCATCCCAAGCCTTTATTGTAAGTTTTCCGCATACCTGGATAGCTCCTCTAGTTTTGATTTAGCAAACTCCAGGCTTTTCCTCTCCACGTGCTCATGAGGCGTATGAGCTAGGAGCTCATGCAGTGTGATGATGTACCTGGGAATCTAGATGCAAAAAAGGCCAGTGTGAGCCAGAGGTTGGGGCGAGGAACAGAAGACACACATCCTCTGCAGCACCTGCAGCACCCTGAGAAGCTCATCTCCACTCTTATGGTTTTGATTGTCTCACAATTTTTTTAAGAAACAAATATAAAATGAACTAAGCTTCAAACTTCATACAGACCAAAAAAGAATTCATAAAGAACACACAAAAAGGTGGAAATACATGAAAGATTATGATACAAAGAAACAGCTGGTTGTTGTTTTTTTTTTTTCAAAATTTTAACATAATCATACTTTTTGAATCATAGATTTTGAAGACTGGTTCATAGGGAAACGGATATAGTGATCATCAGGTCTCTTGAGTCTGTATTTTGGATCTGTTTGCAAATTTTTTTTTTAAATTGACAACCCTATTATACGGTTCCTTTTAAGAATTAAAGCTTAGGAGAAGATATGTTTACCTTTATTACATTCTGTTCCTACTTTATCTCAATTCTCCCCCTTGCAGTAAAAAGCATTGTTTAATTAGATTATTTCTTTGTACTTGCACTTATGAACAGACGATTTGAATTCTATCAAAGACAGAAACTCCACCCCAACCATAGGAAGATTTTTAAAGACCATAGTAGAGATGTGACTCACGTTATAGGGATTCAACCTATTTATTTTCTTACTGGCTTATAAAATAGAGCTTTTTAGAAAGCAGTGATTGTGGACTTAATTTTAACAGTAACATACATGAACAACAGTTACTATAACACCATCTTCTAGAGGTCAGACCAGGAACCCCAGGCGATGCTCTTGTGTCCAGGCTTCCAGCAACATAAGCATTATTTCCCCATTTTACAGATAGGGAAACAAAATAGGATCAATAAGTTGCCCAAGGTGACCTCATGGTACACGGCAGAGCCAGGTAAGCCCAGTCTACCTAGAGCACTAACTGTCTGGCCTCAGAGCCCTGCTGGTGAAGGTCTCACTTCACACTTGAAAAGGACTCTAAGAATAAAGAAAGTAAAAGAGCTTGCCAGGGCCGGTGTAGCCCTTTCTTTTTCATCCTGAGGCCTGGGGGTCCTATCTACGGGTCTGCTTTTGCTAACATGCAGGTGGTGGCCTTTGCCGTGAGGTTGACTAAAGTTTACGGAGAGCCTCCCTCCGTGCACCGGGCACAGACCGCAGCCACCCAACACACAGACGTCACACTGTATGATCATACACAATCGTTCAGATGGCATCCTAGGGAACCGCATCAAGTTTAGGTCTGGGGAAGCACAGATAGATCCCTTCTTCATGTGAGGATGGGACACAGGAGACTCCTCCCTCTGTGAAATAGATGGAGAAAACTTTCTTCCTCTTCATCCAATGAACTTCTGGCTAAAGCAAGCTTTAAAGTTGCTGCACTTGGTGAAGTGTCCTTTGAAGTGTGCTTTCAAATATCCCTTCCACTGTAGGACTTCCACTGGTAGGACTGCGTGATCCATAAAAGTCGGCCTATGAGTCAGTAGTTCTGCATGAACTTCAAGGCCAGCAACAGGTAACACACTCAATTTTTCATAGCAAAGGAGGCAGGAGTGGGACTACTTAGAATGCACTGAAGACCCACAAAACTGACTTTAGTTGGTAGCTTTATATCCTCCCTTATTATTTAAATCTACTTTAAAAGCACTCCCTAGCTAGGATGTAAGTGAATCAGTCACTGGCCCTTTCCACTTTCTGGTAGAGGAAGAAGCAAGGGCTGAATCTGCCCAAAAACAGGTCTGAGAAGCTGTGCAGAGAAGTGGACAGTCCTCCAAAGGGCCCATCTGTATACTCAAGAGCTGATTAGAAATCTGTTCCCCCCCAAACCAAGAATCATAGGAACTGTCTAATGAATCGTTAAGTCTGCTTTCAATTATGGAGAGAACACTTATTACTGTATAGGTACTAATTAGCTTGCTCTCCAGTCACAGTGAATAACTGGACAGGAGAGCAAATGGTGGCTTTCTGGAAAATATCTGGCAGTGACGCTCCTGTCGGGGGCACTTTCACAATCAGCTCACTCACACATTTTCAACATATCCCATCCAAATAGACGGATGAGCAGCTGAAACCAATTTGAATAGTATTAGCCAAGCCACTGTCTTTGATAAATAAAAAATATATTAATGACAGCATTATTTTCCAAAACAAATCTCTTGGCAACATTTACAGTTACTGGTCTGATAGTTCAATTGGGGATAATTTTACTGCATCATCCAAATTCTATAATTCCTTCATGTTTCTGCAGGTCAGACCAGCTCAATCACGGCTGCAACTAACCAACTCAAAAACGTGCCTGGAAGGAGGAAGACCTCCATCATCTTCTTTCTTCTATACACACTCAGGCTAAAAGTTTCCAATCATCTCTCCCCTTCCCTCTGCCCTAACACCAACTTCTGTCCCCAAATCCAGGTTAAGTAAAAGTCTAAGGCAGAGGACTCTTGGCAGAATAAAAACTTGGGTCAGCTCTTCTATTGTTGCCCTACAGCAAAAAGTGCAGGACCCCAGTCTCATCCCAAGGCCTCCAGCCCCACCGGAACATGGGAGATGTTCGGGGCACCCTGCTGACACAGGGAGCCAGCAGGAAGGAGATGCATCCCACACTCCCCGAGGAAGCAAACCCCTCACTCAGCTCATCTGTGAAGGACCACAAGGGAACAAGGACAGAATGAGCCTAGTAAGAAAAAAATCTGGGTGGCGCCTGTGGCTCAGTCAGTGGGGTGCTGGCCCCAAATACCGAGGGTGGTGGGTTCGAGCCCAGCCCCAGCCGAACTGCAACAACAACAAAAAAGAAAAAACCTTCAAGCTTCTAGAAAAGGCAGTTTCTCCTCTACTGTTGAAGGCAGGAGGGACAGATCAAGTGAAGAAGGTGGATGCCAAGGAGCATAGGCCGCTGGGCAGCAAATTCTGATTTCTCCTCTTGGCCTGTTCAAAATACTTACTGGGAAGCAAATAAAGACAATTTAAAGCTCTTTCAATTTGCTGGCTCCCCGCCATTCGATCAATTCTGGCTAAATCCCTTAACTTTAGGTTCCTCCCAGGGCACAGTCTCTCTCACAGGCTGAAGCCTTTGATTACCCAGGTATGGCGGGAAGAAAAAAACTTCAATAGCTGACCCTCCCTTCTAGGGTTTGAGGTCACCACAAGCTTGAGTGGGGGGAAGTTTCTAAGCTAACACAAGCTCCTTGCTACACCACGTAGTTCCTTAACCCCACATGTCAGAACCAGTGCATGCTAGGGCCTAGGATTATGGCGTCACCACCAGAGAGCTTGGAGAAACTGGAGCTCAGCTGTCTCAATTTAGAGAGTAAGAAATGGAGATTTCAGTTGGTTCAATTATTTTCCCCAACGCTATGAATGAAGGAGAGTTGAGTGAGACAATGGTCTCCTAAAGCTTCCCAGGCCAATGATCTTTCTCTGACATTATGAGAATTTCTTTGGGTCAATCAAAATGCTTAGTCATGCTTAGTCATTGCTATTCTAGTGGGCATTCCAGCATTTTTAAGCAGTCTCAATACCTTCTTCAGGCTCTACATTCAACTGTACTTAGACACCTCATCTACCCAGCAGGTGCAGTTCCGCCATTTTAAAACACTGACAGAATCACCCCAAGAGGGAATTAAGTAGCACCCAGAACATCAGTGCACTGTCAAAAAAGGGAGCGAGGTCCCTCTCTGAAGGCTCCATGTGTCGTGCACAACTTTGCATTGTCACCTGACTTGGGGTTCCTGAACACATTCAACTTGGGGTATTGGACATAAACTACAGATAAATGCCACAAGTTCAAATAGAATCTCAGAAGAATGTTACACTCTATAAGTTTCACTGTGAATAAAATCTTAAATTCCAATTATGTATATAGCAAAGAAAAAAGTTTGAAAATTTTATCATGAATTGTTTTCTCAGAGAGGCAAAGAGTCAAACTATTTGGTTCTATGGGAAACAACAACAACAACAACAACAACATTGTAAAGTTTCACTATAGTTAGTGGCTTCCAATGCATCTTTTTGGCTTTAAAGAATCTTACTAAACTTTCTGCAGTGACTTGCAGGATTTCAAGCAGGACTGACAAACTTTAAGACAAACAATTGTGAACCACAGCAACATTTCTTTCTTGAAGCTACAAAATGATTAGCCGGGTCCCAGATGCCTGTTAGGGAGGACAAAGCTCTCCATAGTAACCATAACACATGTGATTAGCAGAATTGGTTTACCACACGACAATTTGGAGGGCTGGCCAGAAGCCCCATGAATTCCACAATGGGAACACTCAATGCCTTTCCAAAAAGACAGAATCAACACTTTTCAAAAGAACAGGAGATTCCATACACATTCTGGTCTCCCGGGTTCTCCCTCCAGAGTTCTTAACAGTAAAACCTTGCATATATATGGGAAAGAATGGAAGTGTACTTGATCCCTTGGGTTGCTCCGATCCCCAAACTTGGACATCAAGACAAGGCCCACCCTCATCGTGGCAACCTAACTGCCAGGAGTCCAGCCAGTGCCTCTGGCTCCTAAGCTTCCACAGCTCTGTGACCAGGAAGGTCCTTCCACTTTTGTCCTCGAGAACTCTAGCCGCGGGGGACCAGACAGCAACCACGACAGGGTGGGGAGGATGGGAGGGAAGACAAAACCTTCCTGGCAGTCACTCCAGTCCCTAAGAACCTTTTATGCAACCAGCATCAACTGGAACATTTGCACAGAATCCTATTTCTGTAAACCAAATAATATTTTTAAACATGCTGGAGGAGGAGACTCCATGAAAGAGGGCTGTGTGGAATCTTTCTGCAAACAGAAAATTCTGCTGCTGGTCACAAAAATCATTCCTGAATTATTTGCTTCAAAAATGCCTGGCTTTCTTCCCTATCTTAAGACACAGAGAATGTGTGGCACGGGAGTTGTTTATCTCAGGGTCACGCTCCAGCCTGACAGAGAATGCACATGTGCCATTATTCACAGGTCGTGCTTACACATCTCACTCCAGTCACACGGGTGTCAGCAACACCGAGCTGGAACCAGCGATTCATCAAATGCATTCCCCGTGACTTACCTGGAACATCGGGTAGGTCAAGAACGTTTCCAGCATCCTTCCCTCACAGGCAGGGTTGGCTTCATACTGTTTTAAGAGTTTGTCAAAATCTCTGTTTTGCTTACAATTAGCAAGTACTTGGAGGCTATACTGGTGATTACGCACAAATTCTTGATAAATGTTCAGCATGGGGAGCAAAATATCAAACAGATCAGCTGGAAAAAGAAGAAGGAAACATGGCTGTTTCTCTTGGCGCTTGGTAAATTATCTACACTCAATGCGCACAAGGGGCCTCAGTCCTGATGCCTGAATGATGATCTGGCAGAATGATCTCTAGGGCAGGATGTGACTCCAGCCCCAAATGAATGCTGACAGCCAAGGAAAGGAGTCAAAAGGTAACCTCTGAGGCAGGGCTCACAGGACCCAAAGCAATGACACAGACTCCCAGGGGCGAAGGGCCAATGGGGAAATTCAAACAACTTAGGCTGAATAATGTAGAAGTTATTTGATTATAATTGTAGCCATTCTAAGAGAAGTTCTTTGATCTTCGAACAACGTACTTACCTAAAATCAAAGTAGGCCAATTTGCTAACCTTGCCTTTAGTCCTTGATGAAATATTTCATGAAGAAACATGATTGTTTCACTATTTAAAAAAAAAATAGGAAAAGAATACAATTTAGTTGCTGTAAAGTGTTTATTTTTTTAAAATAAAGTCCACTGAGTCTTTTAAGCCTTAATATATATGCGGTATCCATATCTCACAGAGCCTCCGAACTATATACCCATCAATAACACAGATCGTACCAGCCTCTCTCAAGGATTATGACAAGCTTGAAACAATCTGATAAGCTTCAAATACCGGAGAACAGAAGGCACCAAACTGTTGTCACATAACCCTCTTCATCAATTTACAAGTGAGCTTTCTACTGTTAGAAAGCAGCATCTCAAATGATAACTAGAGAATTTAAATGATAATCCTTTTTCTTTTCATATTTGAGTTTAGATAACTCAGGGGCAGGTCTCTCCTTCACTAAAATGAGTTTTGACAGAAGGAGAGAGAGGGAAAAAATCCAGAGCAGAAATTTTGACAGAACTCTATGATAACCACTCCTGAGATACTCAAGACAGAAATGTAAAAGAATCTTCTGAGAAGAGTGAAACCACACAGAGATACTAAAATAAGGACAATGCATAAATTAGGGATCTAAATTCCTACAAGGGCCAAGAAGGGGAGTTAGGGATGTCAAAATATCTTTTGCTTTCTCCTCATGGAATCAAACTACTGCCATGAGCCTTTGAAGCCTTTTCTGACCTAACACACTGACATGATCATATACAGAAGGATTCACCTCAGCGAGAGACTTCAACTTGTTATATACCACACAGAGATCAAGAAGTCCTTACTGTTTCAAATGGTCCATGACACAAAATAGACACTGCTTATAATTTGTTTTTCTTTTACAGATTTTTTTTTTTTTTTTTTTTGAGACAGAGTCTCACTCTGTCACCACAGGCTAGAATGCAGTGGTGTCATCGTAGCTCACAGAAGCCTCAAACTCCTGGGCTTACATGATCCTCCTGCCTCACCCTCCCGAGTAGCTGGGATTACAGGCAAGTGCCACTATACTCAAGTAGTTTTTCTTTTCTTTTCTTCTTTTTTCTCTTTTGTAGAGATGGGGTTTTGTTTACCAGGCTGGTCTTGAACTCCTGGACTCAAGTGATCCTCCCACCTCACCCTCCCAAAGTGCTAGGATCACAGAGGTGAGCTACCACACTCCACTTCTTTTGTGGAAATTTTAACTAAGTAGTGTGTGTGGTTCAAGGATTTCAACCAAATCTAGTTTAATAGGTATCATAGATTAGTCATTCCATCTGCATTCCATCTTCCTTCCAGGCAGGCAAATGAAGAGCTGAAAGTACATTTCCCAGGCTCCTTTGCAGCTAAGATTCTGGATAGAAACTAAGTTCCACTAAAAAATGACATGGCAATTCACAAACGGTGGAAGAAGAAGCCATTCCCTGTTGGTGAAAGTCAGTCATGGAGACATTGAGTGCTCAAGAGGCAACTGCAGCACCAGCTTCAGCACTCTAGTTTCTGGAAACCAGCTTCATGGGTCCGAGGCAGCTGTCATGACACGACAATGGCAGTCCTTTCCTAACCTCTCAATCACGTTTACAGTGCTATGCCCTTAACCTCAGCAGTTCAGGGCAGGTCCCTAACTTTATTCCTGCACTACTCTCTACCAGATTCTATAAGCAATTAATTCTCTCCATTTAAGAGAGGGATTTCTCTGTCCCACACTGAAAACTAATTTATCTACCTTCATGACATTTGGATGGTTAGAAAACAAATGAAACAATTCTGTATATAAATAGGTAAATTACATTTTTTAAGTACCAACCCTGTGTCATTTCAAAATAATTGATCTGCCCAGGGCTACAATCTGAAAGGCAAGGAAAGTCAATCTAGTCGTGACAGCAAACACCCCTTAAACCTCACCTTTAAATCCACACTTCCGACTGGGAGCAGTGGCTCACATATGTAATCCTAAAACTCTTGAGAGGCTGAGTCTGGTGGATCGCTTCAGCTCTCAAGTTCGAGACCAGCCTGAGCAAGAGCAAGACGCTGTCTCTACCAAAAATAGAAAAACTAGCTGGGTGTTGTGGCTGGTGCCTATAGCTCTAGCTACTCGAGACACTGAGGCAAGAGAATTCCTTGAACCCAAGAGTTTGAAGTTGCTGTGAGCTGTGACCCCATGGCACCAGGGCAATAGAGTGAGACTCTATCTTAAAAAAAAACAAAAAAAACCTAAAACTACACTACTTCACATTACGTTAAATAAAACACGCCAGGCACAGAAAGCCCAAGTATCACATGTTCTCGTTCATATGGGAACAGTGGCTGGGAGGGGTAGGCAGGAAGGGGGCAAGGAAGGATAGAAGGAATAATTTCTATTGTTTGACAGCACAACAGAGCAACTAGTTAACAATAGTTTATGACACATTTCAGAATAGCCAGAAGAGAAGATTTAGAATGTTCCCAACACAAAGGAATGTAAATGTTTGAGGTGACAGATATCCAAGTCACCCGGATTTAATCATTACACATCCTATGTGTGTATCAAAATGTCACATGTACCACATAAATAGGTACAGATATTAAGTAGCCATAAAAATTAAGAACAAAAAACCATTTTTAAATACCTCTTCAAATCCATCTAGGACTAGCTGTAGTAAACAATTGCTAGTCTGTATAAAGAGCTTACAGCCTCACCTTCCCAAAGAGGCATAACATTTTTTTTTTTTTTTTTTTCATTTTTTAGAGACAGTCTCATTCTGTTGCCCAGGTCAGAGTGCAGTGGAGTCAGCAAACTCAAATTCCTGATGATCCTCCTGCCTCAGCCTCCTGAGAAGCTGGGGCTACAAGTGCCCACCACAACACCTGGCTAGTTTTAGTAGGGATGGAGGAGTTCAAAGGCCTGAGAAGCCAAGATACTAGAATGCTGTTTGTGTGCACGTTGGAGTCACCAACAACTATGACAAGAGTGGGGTTGGAAGAGGGGCCCTAGAGCTGCGCACTCAGAACTCAAGTCTCCAGGAAGAGGGACAGGGCTTGGCTGATGGATGACGGCAGGCAGGAAGGGGTATGGAAAGGCGTCTAACGTGAGGGTGGAAGATTTCCCCACGCTGCATGGCCCAGGAGGAGCTGGGGCTTAGAGGTGGGTCTTGGCCCCCAGGTAGTGCGGCAGCATTGCTGCGATACTTCCGTCACTGAGTGTGCAGTTTCGACAACCGTGATGGCAGTGGATGGAGCTGTGAACTGCCCACTCTCACAGTGCTGTCAGCGGGGCCATAGCTTTTAGGTTGCCTCTGGATAGTGGTTGTGGTTGGATTGCGGGAACTGAAACTTGAAAGGCCAGTTTTATCATATGCTTTAAATTCAGAGTTGAGGTGTTGGGCTTTGGCTAGACACAGTGACTCAATGCCTGAGGCTGGCACTCTGGGAGGCTGCGGCCAGAGAATTGTCTGAGGCAGGAGTTGGAGACCAGTCTAAGAAAGAGGCTGATAACATTCCACCACTCAGGAGGTCCAAGAGAAAACTATTCATCTTTTCTGCTAAACCCATTCTTCCCTCCACATTCACCATTCAGTAAATAGCAACTCCATCCTTCTAGTTGTTCAGACCAAAAACTTTGCAATCTTGTCTTTTTGCTTTCTAAAAAAAAACCCACATTAAACCCTAAATCAACAAATCCTACTGGCTGTAACTTTAAAATAAACCCGAAATCCAACACATTGTAATCATCTCTTATTTTATTTGGATCAATGAAATAGCCACCGAACTGATCTCCCTACAGACCATTCTCAACAGAAAAGCCAGAGGAAGCCTTCTAAAATATGAGTCATATCATGCCGCTTCTCTGCTTAAAACTCCACCAATCTCTCCAGCTCATTTAGAGTAAAAACCAATGGCTGGCTGTATAGGATCCCACTGGCTAACTACCCGACTCTTCCCTTGAGCTGGGCAGGTCCTCTCGCTGGCCTGCCACCTCTGCTGTGCTCCAGGCCCTTTGCACAGGCGGCACCTGCTGCTTGCACCACCCTTCTCCAGGAAGCCCACACAGCTTCCTTCCTCAACAAGTTCAAGTCTTCACTCATATGTTAACTTGCCTTTTAAGATTTTCTGAAGACTGAGTATAAGAAAATAAAACAAAACAAAAAGCAACAACAACAACCACCACCACCACCTATGGCACATTTATAGACTGTAATACCATGTAGTGATTTTTTAAAAAATAGAATGATCTTTAGGTTGATACGGAAAGATCTTCAGAATATATCATCGTTAAGTGAAAAAATCAAGCATGTGTTATGTACATTGCCTTTTGGATAGAAAAGGGGAAATAAGATTCTGTATCCACATTTGCTTAGATATAAATTCAGAAACACTGGGAAGATGTCTAAGAAACTAATAAAATGTTATGTATAGAAAATGGGTGGATCAGAGCAGACAGAGACAGGGTGAGACAGCAACTGCGAACGGTTGTTTGATGTTTTCATGTTATTTTGACTTTTGAACCAGGAGAATATGTCATCTACTCAAAAACAGATAACTAAAAGTTTAAGTAAAACCCATCCAGAGACTCCCTTTCCCTGGTCTTTTCTGGTTTCCTTCTTTGTTTTTTCTCTACAACACTAATTTCAATATATTGCATATTTCAATCAACTGATTATGAATAGTGAATCAACTGATTTCATATTTCAATCAACTGATTGTTGATTGTCTTTTCGCATCAAAATTTAAGTTCCGTGAAGGCAGGGATTTTCTTCCATGTTCACTAGAGACTACTCAGCAGTAAGGACACTAAAAACATTTATGGAGCAACAATTCACCAGAGATTCTTCTCAGGCCCTGCCTTACTTTGTGTTCTCCCTAAAATGCTTCTGTATAATTAACACGGAAAGCCCCATTAATCTCTCCACCTTCCTCAGTTTATGAGGGAGATTACCTCCCCCAACACACGCACACACAATGACAAGAAAACATAAGTCAAATAGAGAACAAAAATTAAGAAAATAAGATGCCAAAGTCAAGATAAAGAGATGCAAATTGGGGCTAACAAACACAAATGATAGCTTTTCTTTTTTATATCAAAAACTCACAGAGATGAATTTATGAGACCTATTTTAAGATTAAGTAAAAGTTCTTTTAAGAAATAAAAATGATTCTTTCACATGACTCTTTGATTGAAGCAAACACAAACCTGTTGAGAAAGATACTGCTGACATCGTCATGGCTGATGGGGGGCTTCTTGGAGCTGGCAGCCATCCGCAGGGGCCGGAGGAAGCCATTGACCAGGATGTAGAGTTGGTGGACATACTCTGACTCTGCCTCCACCATGGTGAACACAATCTGGTTTCTCTTCCTCATACTTTCAGCATGAGGAGAACAGATGTAATCCTGCACGATGGTCTTCCATTTCCTTCTACACAACCAGCCTCGCATGAAGCTCTGGACCTACAGAATCAAAAAGGAATCTCAGGGAGGTGTGAGACTGACGTTCTTAATGGCATCAGTAAATGTGTCCATTCTGCACCATATAAAGCACTGCTCTTTCGTGGGCACACTGATGGTTTCACCAGCAGAATAAATAATGGCAGGCTTAGTCCAAGTAGCAGGAAAAAAAATGACTTAAAAATAATTTTTCCCCCAGGTTCATACATTTCTTCCATAACCATGAGTTAGATCTGCCCATTTGGACTCCAAACTATAATATTACATATTCAGCTATCAGTAGTTTAAGAAAGAAAGAAATTAAAGGTTAATTCTTTAACATCTTAGGATCATCTACTTTTTTAATGACCAATTTATTTACATATTATTGTTCTATTCACATTATCTATGTTTTCTTAAGACTGGTAATTTCCATTTTTTAGAAATTTGTCCATATCATCTACGTTGTCCAAGTTGTTGGCATAAGGTTGCTCATAACAGTTCCTTATAAAGTTTAATTTCTGTAAGGTCAATGATGATAGTCTTTCTTTCATTTCTTTTCTTTCTCTCTATTTTATTTTTTGGTTTATGACACTTGGTTATTTTTTTTAATTAAATCATAGCTGTGTACATTAACGCATCTATTTTTAATTTTAAAAACATGCTTATAGTAAAAACACATAACATAAAATGTACCATCTTAACCATCTTTAAGTGTACAGTCCAGCAATGTTAAGTATATTCATATTGTTTTGCAATGGATCTCTAGAACATTTTTATCCTGCAAACTGAAACTCTATACCTATTAAACAACTCCCTATTTACCCCTTCCCTCAGCCCTGGTAACCACCATTATATTTTTTATTCTGTGAATTTGACAACTTTAGATGCATCATGTGGGTGGAATCATACAGTATCTGTCTTTCTACAACTGGCTCGTTTCACTTAGTATAATGTCCTCAAGGTGCATCCACGCTGTAGCATGTGCCAGGATTTCCTTCCTTTCTAAGGATTAATAATATTTCCATTGTCTGTACTGACCACACTTTGCTTACCCTTTCATCTGTCAATAGACATTTTGGTTGCTTCCACCTCTTGGCAATTGTGAAAAATGCTGCGATGAACATGGATGTGCAAATGTCTCTTCAAGATTCTGCTCCTCCTTTCAGTTCTTTTGGACATATAGACCCAGAAGAAGGATTACTGTATCATATAGTAGTTCTATTTTTAAATTTTTGAGGAACTATCATACTGTTTTTCATAGAGGCTGCACCATTTTATAATCCACAAGTGCTCAAGGGTTCCAATTTCTCCACATCCTCTTCAACACCTGTTACTTTCTTTTTTTGACATTAGCTATCCCAATGGGTGTGAAGTGATATCTCATAGTGGTTTTGATCTTCCTTTCTCTGATGCTTAGGCATGGTGAACACCTTTCCATGTATTTGTTGGACATTTGTTTATTATCTTTGGTGAAAGGTCTGTTCTAGTCCTTTGCCAATTTTATATTGGGTTATTTGATTTTTTTTTTATTGCTGTTAGGTTTTGTTTTACTTTTAAGTTAAAAAAAAATATGTGTTAGAGATCAGTTCCTCCAATCCATTACTTTCATAAATGAGTAAAGTAAATTTCACAGGAAGTCACTTAGCTAGGAAAGCTGCCCCTAACTAGCAGCAGGGCTTTTTCACCTGCCTTTTGTTAATCGTAATGATTCTCTTTCCCAGGCACATGGACAAAACACATGTTAACTACTTCCAGTGGCGATTATTTTGTGGAAAAGAAGATGAAATATAATTATAAATCAATCTTGTAGAAAACACGATAGACTTGAATTCCCTAGATGTGGTTAGAAAATAACAGGCAAGCCTCAGACGTGCACTGACCTGTGTGTTTTAGCCAATCAGCAAACACTTACTGATCATCTTTTAAGTGTCCAAGTAAATGCTGGATAACAAGCAGACAGGTATATATCATAATCCTTAACACACCAGCTGGGTGACCTTGAGCTCTAGTCCTCTGTTTCCTCATCTATAAAATAATCACAGAGCTGGATGTGCACATGCCTATACTCCCAGCCACTGCAGGATCACTTGAGCCCAGGACTTCAAGTCCAGCCTGTGCAACACAGTGAGACCCTATCTCTAACTAACTAACTAACTAAATAAATAAATAAATAAATAAAATGATTGACAAAAATTCTTAAGTCCTTTCTAAATATAAAAATATATGATAATTAATTGAGATTTATTATATGATAAATAGGAATTGCCACTTTAGATGTGGCAGATTCACCAATAAAGCAGGCTATACATTCCTATATATCAATAAATAAAAGAATTAAATCACTATCAAATCTTTTTTAAGTATCACTATTATCTATTTAACACATCCTTACTTTTTTTTTCTTTTTTCCATAATATTTCACCCAGATGGTCTAAATGATCACATATTTAAGCAACTACCTTTCTTTACTAATGTTTAAAATTTCTCTCATTCACCTACCAATGCTATCATCACACTATCATTTTTCATACAGTTGTTGAAGTTCTTATAACTCAATAAAAATGAACCACACTTTAACAAAATTAAGTGGGGAAATTATATGCACATTATTTGGGGAAATCTAATAAAACATTTCTATGGATTATAAATATTTTAAGATTTCATCTCTTGAAATAAAAATATTATATTGATATTTGCCAAGATTAGAATTGAGAAATGATTCACTTGTTAACACTCCTTTCCACACAGACATTATTTTGATTTGGGACATAATGAACAATAAAGTTAATTTCAAACCCTATTTAACAAGTTCAAAAATACGTTTCAAAATTACTTCTATTAAGAAAGGAAAGTAGGGCCGGGCACAGTGGCTCACGCCTGTAATTCTAGCACTCTGGGAGGCTGAGGCGGGTGGATTGACTGAGCTCGCAAGTTTGAGACCATCCTGAGCAAAAGCAAGATCCCATCTCTACTAAAAATAGAAAAACTGAGGCAAGAGGATTGCTTGAGCCTGAGTTGGGGTTGCTATGAGCTATGACACCACAGCACTCTATCCAGGGGGGCAGCTTGAGTCTCTGTCTCAAAAAAATAAAAATAAAAATAAAAATGGAAGTAGAAAAATCTGAAAATATTTATTTGATCAGTATTCTTTCACTTAACAGAGGTATTTTTTAAAATCAACTTAAGTGAAATTTGTGTTAAATTAAACTTTTCTAATGGTTGGGCGCAGTGGCTCATGCCCATAATCTTAGCATACTGGGAGGCAAAGGAGGGTAGACTGCCTGGACCTATAGGTTCGAGATCACCCTGAGCCAGAGTGAGACTCCACCTCTAAAAATAGCTGGGCATTGTAGAAGGCGCCTGTAGTCCCAACTACTCAGGAGTCTGAGGCAAGACAATCACTCTGAGGGTGCTGTGAGCTATGATGTTACAGCACTCTACAGAGGGTGACAAAGTGAGACTCTGTCTCAAAAAAAAAAAATAAAATAAAATAAAAAATAAATAAACAAATAAATAAATAAATAAAACTTTTCTATTTACATGGGCAGTGGTTGCCAGCTCAGCAATCACTGGTTCACTTATATACTAATCAACCCGTTTCTACTATAGAACTGAAAAATTGAATTGTACTAATATTATTGTTTACATGCAACTGCATACTATTAAAAGATAAGCAATAGAATTAATCTTGCAACATAACAACTTAAACTAGATTCAAATAAAAATGTTTTAAATATAAGAAATGAATTGGTGTTATTTTGCTTTTTTATTTCTTAACTAAAAATGTTCAACTTAGTCCAAAGAATCATTTCTACTTCAGATTCTGGTCAATATTCAGTTAAAGCTTTGTTATGGTGAAGAAGGAATAAATATTAGCATAGAAAAATAAGACATAATTTTAAAATACATACTTGAAGATATATAGCTAGAAACGTTGCTTAAATGTGAGGCTTTTTGCATAATTTTAACAAAGCTGAGTGAGCTTTTCAAACAGGACAATTGAGATCATGAAGTCAAAACCCAGATGACACAAATCAAAACATAGTGGCCTATGGCTAGGTGCCTGTAGCACAACGGTTACAGCATTAGCCACAGACACCGAAGTTGGTGGGTTTGAACCCAGCCCAGACCAGCTAAACAACAATGACAACTGCAACAAAAAACAGTAGGGCATTGTGGTGGGTGCCTGTAGTCCCAGCTATTTGGGAGGCTGAGGCAAAAGAATCACTTAAGCCCAAGAGTTTGAAGTTGCTGTGAACCGTGACACCACAGCACTCTACCGAGAGTGACTTAGTGAGACTCTGTCTCAAAACAAAAAACACTGTGGCCTAGATAAGAGCCAGTGTATCTGGTTCTTTGTAAGAGCTGTGCCATTATAAATGACAGTAAGATGAAAGATCTGCTGATTGTGTGATATTATACAAGAAACAACAATAATAAAATAGAAATCTGAGCAGATGTATTGATTTATTCAATCTTCTCACATGTCCAAAAGAAATCTTTCCCAAATAGCTCGAAAGACTAAAGCTAAAAAAAAAAAAAAAAAAAAAAAAAAAAAAATTTGAAGTGTAATTTAAAAAATATTCCTCCCAAATGTGAAAAATCAAGAGAGCACAAAAATCAAGAGATTCAACAGCATTTAATTAACTCAACTGGAGAACACCACTGGCTAATATTTAGTTTTGGCATCCTGCCCAGAGAGTGGAAAGAAATCTCAAGCTGAAATTCTCCATAGTAGCCGCGTCTGGATCCCGATGAAGGACGTGTCTGGAAGTCATTAGCATAGAGACGCCAAGGCTGCTCCCAGCTCAGGGCCGGGGTGACAAAGACATCACCGCAGAACAGACAACAGGTCACATGCTCCCACAAGCTGGGAAGTTCAGTGCCCTACCTTTTTAATCTTCTTGATGTCTGGATCCTCATCTTCTTGGTTGCTTTGGTAAGGTCGCATTCGTTCTTTGGTTTTATTGAGAGCGATAATCTATAACACAAAATCAGTCCATAATCATGATTTGGGAAATACTGGCTTATAGACACACAGGACATTCTGTGGACATTCTGGTCCACTGACAGCCTCAGGAAATGTCCACTTTTCATGCACTCTCGCTTCCTCCGGTGCTGAGGTGAGAAAGCATGCACTTTACCCTGAGCCTGGTGTTACTAACAGGAGTGCTTCTAAGAAGTGATTGAAAAGTGGGTGCTGGGCTCTGGGTTAGGAGAAATGTGAGCCCACATTGACTGCAGTGGTTGCCAGACCAAGGCCTCCTCAAGACATGTCAACCACCTTGCATAAAGATGGCTGTCTGTAACGCCCTGAGCTCTCCAAAGGCAGTGCCGCTCAGCTCCGAGCTCTTGCTCCCCATCACTGACCTGCAGTCTTCCAAGTACCTGTGAGGCAGCAGACTCGCAGATCTCCTTGGGAGTATGGCGACTACCAAAGGAACTTCAGAGCCCTGCGGTTGGTCCAAGCCCACCAAGAGGATTCATCAGAAAAGGTAAAAAGGATCACAACTACCTGGGATTTCCTTTTATCAGTTCTGTGACCTACCAGGGGCAATTGAAGACCAATGGCTTCTCCCCTACACATAGCAATAAAATTCACTAGACTGCCCCTCAGCCGCGGACCTCACAAGCTGTCCACATTTACTAACAAGCAAACGCTTATAAAGTTAAGAGATGGTAACTGCCGCCTCTGACCGGTCTTTATATTTTGTCCCTAATATCAAATATACTCCCATGACATATTCTAACAAAGAAGTGAGAAAATAAAAGGAATAGGAAATAAATTATGGCTCCTGTCAAGTGACCACAGGAGGCATACCTGCTACTGACAGTTGCTAGCTGCAATCTATATTCAGACTAAAATAGAGCACAGGGAAGGCAGATAAACACACATAAATAAACATGGAGGAACACTGCTTGGTACTGAGTTTCTTTCTTGGAGTAAATACCAACCTCTTTCACTCAGCAGACAAGCATCTGCTCTAGCTTACAGTGGCAAAGAACGAACATAATAATTTTGTTTTAAATTACGGTGCCTGCTATAGTCTTTTAAAATGCAGGTTTGTTGAATTTTTTGTTGTTGTTTTCACTATATCAGATATCAGGGTTGAATCAGGAAATCAACAGCTCTAATGATATGGGGAACATGGTCTGAAGCTTCTCACTGCCACAGAAGCTACCTCATCCCAGCAGGAATCAGCCTGTACCCAGGCTCTGTACGCTGGAGGTACCGTGCACAGGGCACACAGGATTCACACGGTGCACCTGAGAGGAAGGTGTGAAGAAATGAACAAGAAAATATTGTCTGGGCTCGGCGTCTATCGCTCAGCGGCTAGGGCACCAGCCACATACACCGGAGTTAGTGGGTTCGAATCCAGCCTGGGCCTGCCAAACAACAATGACAACTACAACCGAAAAATAGCCAGGCATTGTGGTGTAGTCCCAGCTAGTTGGGAGGCTGAAGCAAGAGAATCGCTTAAGCCCAGGAGTTTGAGGTTGCTGTGAGCTATGACGTCAAAGAACTCTACCAAGGGTGACAGCTTTAGACTCTGTCTCAAAAAAAAAAAAAAAAAAAAAAGAAGAAAATACTGTGTGATGACAGTGAAAAGAAACGTACCACAGGCCAGGTGCAGTGGCTCATGCCTGTAGTCCTAGCACTTTGGGTGGCCAAGAAGGCAGGATCACCTAAGCTCCGGAGTTTCAGACCAGCCTAAGCAACGATAAGACCCCCATCTCTACTAGAAATACAAAAACTAGCTGGGCACAGTGGTGGGTGCCTATAGTTGCAGCTAATCAGGAGGCTGAAGCAAGGGGATCACTTAAGCCCAGGAGTCTGAGGTTACTGTGAGCTAAGATAATGCCACAACACTCTACCCAGGGTGACAGAGTCTCAGAGTAGTTAATTAATTAAATAAAGGTGCCACAGCTGAGGAACCTGAACTGTTCTGTCAGTGAGGATTAAATTAGTGGTAGGTTTCATTCTGTCCTCTGCTCTTTTTTGAATCTAAGAAGATACTAATGCACCTCTGGTCAAAAAGAGGAAGAAAATCTCATTCTCTCTGCTCCCCTTCCACTCTTCAGTCCCTGCTCCCTTCCCAGGAGCACAGCAGGACAGCAGGAAAGGCAGGCTCAGGTTTACAGAAACCGAGACCTGGGGCCAGGAGGGCCCGGGCACCCAGATGGAGGACCCCACCACCACTTCTCACCCAGTGCCAGCCTCATGACCTGGGGTGTGGAGCCTGAGAAGTTCACGCAGAGGTGGAAGGTGAGGGAGACGACAGGCAGGAACTCCAACTTCAGGAAAATAGGCACCCCAGCAAATGCCTTCACATTTAACATTCTTTTCAAAATTCTGGAGGGGAAAAGGTTGGACTCCTTCAATCTAGAAAAATGAGGTACTTCTGAAGTCATCGTTTCTGGTCCTTTGTTAGCTGTCATTATGGATTTTAGATGAATCTATGGCAGACTCATAATTATTACTATATGAATCTGTCCGAAAACTGTTAAATGTTATAGTTAATTCTTGAATTTCTGATCTAATGAAGGACACCAGGAGCACAAATAACAATAAACCCCCCCTAAAAACAAAACAAATAAAAAAGCGCATTACCCTGATGTGTTCCTGTAGCACGTTTACCTGATCCTAACGCAGAGTTAAGAGTCGTGTCTGGGTCAGCAGCCCAGCCAGGTACATGCTGATGGCAGGAACTCGGCCTGGCATTAGTTTGCACTGGATAGGCCTGAGACAATCATGAGGTGACAGTAAATGACAAACAATGACAGGGAATCTACCGACTGGGAAATACCTCTGATTTAAGTCTTTCGATTTCTGTGTCTTGATCTTCAAGTTGATGTCGGAGTTGGTTAGCTGCAATTTTTTCTGTCTCTACGATCTGAACTAGATGAATGTACTTCTGCATTAACACTTCCCTCTCAATCAAAATGTCTGCATAACTTGAGAGAAAATGACACAGTTAGTCACTGAGATACTGTTCTGCTGTAATTCCATATAAAGCAGCCTACTCTGCATTTCAAAAAGAAGCCATGAATACAGTTGGTCTGGCCATCTCTCCTTTATGGAAAGATTAGCTTTCAGCTTACATTGGGCATCCTTAAATGATACAGAATTTGGACTATTATCAGTTCTTTCATTAAACTTTCATTTAATGGTGACTGCCACCCACAATTTTGTCGTAAAAGTGAGAAAAGTGCAAGTCTTCATTGAAAGTAGTGCATCTCTTTTAACAAAGAAACTGAGACCTTCTGAATTTATGGCATATGGTTTCCATATTCAAAATATTTCACTGAATAAGGGGTATTAGCCATTCAAAATAGACCTGCACCAAGCAGAATGAATACAGTGACCATCAGACCCAGGCACTGGCTGGAAAGAGCTATTATGACGGTCCCAGTGACCGTTATCCTTATTGGGCTTTCTTTAGGATTGCAAGACCATCCATTACTCTATTTCCAAAGCCAACAGAAGCAAAAATTCCATTCTAGATATAAGTCTAGATTCTTTGGACCTTAACTCCAGCAGCCTAGACTGTATTCATTTTTGTGGCCAAGTTCGGTAAAGACAAAACTTGCTCTTAGGTTTTTACTGATGGTGCAATTCTATGGCATCTGGAATTTTGCTTTCAGACCTTCTTGTACTATTCAGGATAGTAAAAGGCACATTCCTCCATTCATATCATCTTTCTTAAACGGTAACTGTACCATTAGTAATAACTAATAGTAATACCCATTAGTAATAACTAATAATAGTTACTATTTAAGGAGCACATGGGATGTACCATACATTATCTCAGCTCCTCATCCTAGCAACCCCAGAACTCAGGATTTGTGACCCAATTGCACAGAGAAAGAATTTGATCCTTACTGAGGCAAAGTACTGACCTCAGATTACACAGCTAGTAGGTGGCAGAATGGGGTTCAAACTAAGGTCTGTTTGACCCTCAAACCCATATTCTTAACTGCAAGCTAAGTCATGTCTCTCATGAGAAACAGCATACTGGATATCAACAAGAATGTTGCAGCAGAAATGTTTTAAGATAGCTGCCTGATCTTCTACTAACTTACCTCCTTTTTGGGAACTTAGGCAAAGGTAGGCATGTTCATACCACAAAACCTGCCCTCATGACCACATTAAACCAGCCTAAAAAGAGACAACTGGCCCAAGCTCAGCCAAATAGATTCTTTCTCTTCAGAGTCTGAGATGGTCTTCCTGCCCTATTTGCTTGAACTGCAATGATATGAACTTGAAAATTTAGATTGCTGTTACTAGACAGCCATGTTTGGCTGCATCCGTGCCAAAACAGTCAAAATGAGTCTGCTGCGAGAGGAAAGTAGCATCAGATGTTCAGAAAAGCAGAGGACAGGAGAGGCAGAAAGGATGAGACAGAAAGATGATGGCTACCTGGGTTCTGTGACCTTTCCACTCCCCAGGTCCAGAATCTCATGACATCTGAATACAATTTTACCCGGGGGTCCAGTGAGATATTGCAATTTCCTTCTAATAAATTCTATTTCTAATCTAGGTAAACTGGTTTGAACCAGGATTGTGTTACTCAGAACTAAAAGAGTCTCAAGAAAATTCTGAAAATCACAATTTTAGTTCAATTATCTGAACATCCTCGGCACCTACACCACACATGCTATTACTGTTAGAAAAGAACATAGTGTCAGCAATATTTTTAAGTCACTTGTTCTGAGAAGATACCCTAAGAGAATAGAAATAAAGGCTAGGTAAGTACAAGTGGGAGGGGAAAAAAAGAAGGGGGAAAAAAAAGACAGCAGAGTCTTCACAGAAGCTCTGGGGAGCTTTACAGGGGGAAGATGTCAATAGAGCACAAGAAAAGTAATTGTTACGATAAAATTTCTGCCCTTTCTCATCAATTTTATTAGAAATGTGCCAAATTGATTATGAATATAGTAGATCAGCATTCGGGAGTGAAGCATTATTTTATTTTCTCTTCTAAAAAAAGAAAAAGGCACGTCCGTTTCAGGACGTAAAGCTGAATTCATGCAAACTCATCACCGATGTGTGCCTGCCTTCACTTCCCAGGTCCCACTGAAATGCTTACAAAAACTGTTTTCTGTTGAAAGAATGAAACCATAAAAGCATTATGAAACAGGAAAATGTGCCGTCAAGAGACCAGACACTTTATGAAATTCCAAGAAGAGAAAAAACAAGCAAGTAGAATTAGCTTGGTGAGAAAATTAGAGTAGTGGAGACCACTGATACAGACACCTTGCATAATAAGCTTGGTTCTCACCAAGAGTGGCCCAGAGAAGCTCCAAGCTCAGGATCAAGAAACACAGAGAATGGGAGCAGGCAACAGTGATCACTATGACATTTCATTAAACAAGTGCCTTCAGAATATCTGGAAGTTAAGCTGCTCCTCTTCACACACTCCCAAAATAAATAAAAAGGCGCAAGTGGCTAGGTGGGGCCTGTCGCTCAAATAAGTAGGGCGCCGGCCCCATATGCCGGAGGGGGCAGGTTCAAACCCAGCCCCGGCCAAAAACTGCAAAGAAAAAAAAAAAAGGGCACATGTGGGTAGTGACATGCCCCCAGTTCACCATTTAAGGTCTGTTCCTTGTTAGGAAAATGGAGTGCCTTCTTAAAGAACAGTCCTAACAAGGAGCCGGAGTCTAAGAAAGAACAGAGGTGGGTTTAATCCAAACATCCAGTGCAGACACAAGGATGAACCTGGAAAGGAAAGGCATCAAGAATGCTTGGACTGAAATACACAGTATTAATTTTCTATTGTGTAATGAATTACCACCAGATTTAGTGGCTTAAACCAACACATTTTTATTATCTCATAGTTAAGGAGTACAGGCTCACTTCAGATCCTTAGCTGATGGTCTCACAAAGCTATAATCAAGGTATCATCTTGGGGCTTGAGTGGGGAAGAATCTTCTTCTAAGTTCATTCAAGCTATTGGAAAAATTCATTTCCTTGCACCTGTGGAACTCAAGGCAGCTTACAGCTTCAAGGCCAGTAGGAGAGCATCTCTAAACCTGTCTTGAAGGCCTTCATCTGATTAAGTCATGCTCACCTAGGATAATCTCTGTTTTGATTAACTCAAAATTACCTGATTTAGAGTTGTGATTACATCTTCAAATCTCCTTTTCTTTGCTATATAATGTAATAGAATCACAGAAATGGCTATCCCACCATGTTTGCCATATTCTGGTGGCTAGTAGCAAGTAACAGGTTCCAACCTTGTGGGCTAAAGGGTATGAAATTATTCAAGGGGGATCCCCAGCTTGCTTTCCTGCCATCTGCCCCCATGGCTGAAAAGGAAGCCAACACATGTTATATGACCCTGCATTCACGTTCAGGGATTAAACCCAGACCAGTTATCTCTAATATCTCACAAATCCCTTCATTTAGAAACAAGGAATGGTGGACACTTGAGAAAACCAGACCTTCCCCCCAGACAGTAGGCAGCATC